>VWZY01009650.1:175426-186191 GCA_013399075.1 Chloroceryle aenea
TGTGGGGCTTCTAGTTGGTTGACCCTGTAAACGGCCTTACCCTGCCCCTGCGTAGCTCTTCCTGTCTTCTAAGCCCGCAAAGCAGAGCCTTTCCGTAACCTCCCACTCGTCCCAATGAAATCAATCTGCACTGACACCCCGGGCAGCCGTTTACCCCCTCTCAGAACCCTGGCCCCGCCAAGGCAGCCCGTACTCACCCGCTGACGGGCGACTGCGCTCCAGCCTTAGCCGGCCTTACGCCACACCTTGCCTGCCACTTCTGCCATCCAAAGCTAGAGTAATTTCCCGAACTAATGGACTGTCTGACAGTTAGATGCACTTTGGACGGATAAAACTGATTTAAAGGTTTTCGAGGTCATTGCTGAGGCGTGGCAGTATGAGCTCCATTCAGTAATGAGGTCTATCATGCTTTGCTTAATTCCACAAGGCAGTGTGGCCTGCATGGCTGGCTGTGCGCTTCATCTGCCTGCCAGTTCTCATCCTGGCTGACTTTAAACAATTTAGCCAATTTTAACTAAATTTGACCAAAGGATGAGGTTTTCAAAGGTACTAGTTGTTCCAGCTGTGTAAAAATTACTAGCTAGGTGGAGGGAAGTAGCTGCCCGAGACAGAAAACTCATGTTTTTCACAGCAGTTGGTGCGTCAGACCACATGCATGCGTGTAATTCAGCATGTTTACATGCACACAGCTGCCTTATAGTGTGTACAGCTTAGACTGTCCTTGGAGGATGTGTGGACAGATCATACATGGACCTCCAGAATTTAAAAACTAAACTAAAATGTGCCATCACAATAGCCCTGAAACAGACTAACTAAAATAAGACACTCCCTATCTGCTTACTGCAGCATTCTTGGAAATCTGAAGAATCTGAAACTCAACATTTTCCACAGGCTATTGTATCAGGCTGAATTTCAGTGTGATCCTGTAGGGCAATTTCTGTTCAAATGTTGGACACTACCAAGAAGGAGAAAAGTCTGAATGTATCAGAAAGGGATAGATACACATACTACTCAACAAAATCCTCCTGTTGTTTTCCATTACATGCTCCATTTCTCCTGGGTAGAAAGGATGGATAAACGCCATACAACCTTGAAAAAAGGAAAATACAAATAACTGATATGTAAAATACTTAAGGGGCAATGAAGTCTCTCACAAAGTAGACCTAATTTGCTAACAGATGACAAATATAAATTGTACAGTATTTTACATTCATATCTATGATTTTTTGCATCCTGTTACTTCTGTTGTAGTGTACTGTCAAAAAAAAAAATCATTTTGCTTCTTTTTCATTGCTTTCATGTGCTACATTTCAGGTGCTACATTTAAAATATTGTATTCACAAACTGATATTCACTATAGCGTTATTAAGAGTCTTCCTATAGAATTAATACTGTATGTGCTTCTACCTGCTTACACATCTTCTGAGATAACTCAATGACAAGAAGGGCAGTTTGGGTTTGTAGGGCATTTCTTATTTTAACATCAACGGCATTGCTTTATTTTGGTAGTCAACATTTAATGGGCTGTGGGAAAAACACTACATCAGAAGAGAGCTTTCTGAATTAATGAAGTCCTTCATGCTGTACATACTCTATATTTGAGTCACATTGTTTATTTTTACATATATGTTATTCAGAGCACTTTTATTTGGAACATTTCAGAAATGTTCTTTGCAGTCTTATCTGTAAGAAGAATTTATGGACTATCACAGTGGTTGTCAGAATGGAAGATTTCGCTTTTTTAACTGGAATGTTTAGCTGAAAAACTGTGACTACAGTGTATAGAACTAGTAATGGCTCTCCCCAGTCTTCTTGTGGTGTACAGGACAGTAACACACACTGCAGTCACTTTTAAGACTGGTATCTGTTGTCCTAAGAATACACCAGCAATGATAATACACCAGCAGTGATAATAGGAACATCACACACTTCATTGTATTTAGTACATCACTTATTTGCCAGACCATAAACATTAGGTTGTCATTACCAAATTAGCAGTCTATTAAAGTCTTTATGATTTTCTATTACACAAAATTATCTTCCCCCTATTCCCAATGCATATGTATATAAATAAAACAATAAAATCTCCATATCTGACTCATGTGTTTATGAGTCATTCTTAAAATGAGGTTCTGACTCATTTTTAAAAGATCTTCTTGGCCAAATGAGCACAAAATTCCTCCACAAAGGAGTAGTTTACTGTTAGGAAGGTATATGAAATTGGCCATTAGTGGGTGATGTTCCTAAAACCAAACTACCCCAAATGAATAGTTTCTGTTCATGATTTTTCTCTTATTTTCTTCATGGTATGTGAGTTTTATCTTCAGGGTATTCCTTTGAATCATCCTCACTGATGCCAATGTAAGAACAGAACTTGTCTCTTTACAGGTTGAAATAATGAGAAGTAAAAAGAAAAGTAATATTACAAAAAGGAAATGAATAGACGTTATTTTGCATAAAGTCTGCACTAAGTTGAAAGCTAAACCAGGAAGGAAGTTACCACCACTGTGCTAGATGGGAGTGCGTTAGTGACATGTGCTTGCTTTTGAAAAAGCCAGAACTCTTCAGATTAGTATTAGGAATAATTACCATGTTTATTTTATGTTTACCTGAGTTTTTCAAAATCCATGAAGGTGAGTGATCTGCTTTTAAAATAGCCTTTTCTTTATTCTAAACTCTAATTGCAATTGAAAAGTTGTCACGTGCTTTCCTAAAACTGGTGGTTAGGATGCTGTACTCATATGGCTTTGCAAAGCATATAGAATTTTTTTTCGCTAGATTTTTAACCATCGGAGTTAATCGTATGTGGTAATTTGAAAGGCCGTTGTCCTTCATTTACATACACCGCAAATTTTTGGTAACTGCTTCCATGCAATTGTATTCTTACTATCTTGATCATGAAGAGAGTAGTTAAAGTACATATGTTGTTTTACAGCAGGTACTCATGTCTTATTAAAAATAACTTTTTAAAAGTTTCTATACTTAAATGCCTATAAAACTTTGCACAATTAGTATCTGGTATGAGATGCTGTCTGTAAAAGAGATACGCAGTGGTAACCTGACAAAAATGAGAGCAGAATAGATGTAACTGAGAGAAGCAAATCTTTTAACAGAGATGACAAATACATCTTGGTGATCCTAAAGGTCAATACTGGATTTAGGATGAATGCAGAATACATATGTGTAAGTTGTGTATTCAATGCTTTCTTAAAAATCCATAAATAAAGTAATATTAAAATAGCTTTGTCACATCTATTCCCCAGTAAGCTTATGAATAGATAAATGTTATAATAAAGAGCATGCCTTTGACAAATGCTGTGTGTTCACAGCCGTCATGAAACAAATTATTTATGAAGCATAATTTTCTGAAAAAGAAAATTAATATAAAAATATATCCAGATTAGGTTACTTACATTTACACTTCCATTTTCATTAACCAAAAGAATAAACATCACAGTAGCTAGAATATAATATATAGGGTTTTTTATAGTTTAGAAATTAACAAACTGGTAGTCTGTCATAAGTTTCAAATAGCATAAAATCAATGAGTCAGTTTAAGCATTTGGAGTAATTAATACTTTACATCCATGCAAAAATAAAGTATTTGCTAGCACAGACTATGCAAATAAACAGTGATGTGACTGTCACCAGAAGAAAATATTGACCGTACTGTCAAACATCAAAGAGTAGTAGTTGCATTTTTCCATGGTAACTTTCCTAGATTGCTCTTACTGGAGTTGCTTCATACTGCAATAGCGTGATCATGCCAATTCTTATAAATACATAACAGTCTTAATCACAGCTTGTCTAAGCTAAGATTGTGAAGAATAGTAGCAGCATACAGCATATATTCAGAAAATTAGAATCATTGTTATATTTTGGATGCTCTAAAAACTGTATATTACAGACTGTATAGCAAAGTCTGAATTACATAAGAAAGTAAAAGTAAAAGATTATTTATTTCGAAAATTCCAAGGAGTTTGGGTCTCTGGTTCACTGAAAACTTTCTGTTAGAACTGGTTTTATTTCAGATTTTGTGGCAAACCTGAGACCTACAGAATTTGCTGTAGAAGTTGCAAATTGCTGGTTACCCAAGAGGCTTCACTGCATAGAGTTATCGGAATCTTTGAGATGTAAAACATAGACAATGTATCTTCCTCTGTGAGGGTTCATAAGTGAGTAGCACAGACCTTCTAATCCCACAGGCTTTTCTAAGATCCCATTAACACTGTATTTCAGAGTTTTAGTACAACCTCTGAAATAGCAGGCAAGAAAAGTATACAGAGAGAAGCAAGTGAAACTTGCAAGTTTTATCTCAGGGGAAATTGCAGCATTTATTTTCACAGCAGAGAGGGAATAAAAATGGAAATTTCTCATTAAACAGAAATTTAGGAGGAAATGAATTTGTGAAAAACCAAGACTTTAAAAATACACCAAAGAAATACGGTTCAGCATTGCCAAAAGAGAAATGTTTCCTTTATATTTCTACAACAACCCACTTGTTTGGTTACAAGTCATTGAACCCTTTTGGAGTTTTGGAGACTGATGCTCTTGATCCCAGTCCTCTGCTCCAGGTCCAGGCACTTGATGAAGTGTATCTCCTTTAATCTATCAGTTGTGTGTCCCCCATCTTCTACTGTAGGCCGGGAATCTCTACAGTGTTATGTGACGACTATAATTTCCATAGGAAGTGATAAAAAAATGCAGTTTTAAATACTGCTGAATTGATCCAAAACAGAATAGCAAAGATGGAAAAAAAAAAAAAATCAAGCCAATCCAAAATGAAATATTTATGTTTTTCTTAATGGGAAGCAAGTTTTTACAAATTCAAAACTTGCCTGTGAATGATTTCATTTTAATGGAATTGGATTTTCTATGGAAAAACAGTCTATAAATAGAGGCTTAATAAAATAATTTCATAATCGCAGAACTTCCTAACATTAAGCATGCAGGTTACAGATCTTTGAATATAAAGCAGTTTCCTAGAGATAACTTTGTCTGGTTTCATCTCAGTGATCCTCTTAACTCTTCAGGCTGTCTGCATTCAGATTTCACAAAACCTTTTCCACATTTCTCGTGATGTTTACATCTGGGAGGGTGCTTCCCAGTCCCACGGTAAGGAGCAAGCCTCTTGTGGGTACAGCTTTATGTCTGCCCTGTAATCCACTGGCAAGTTTTAGTCTTTTTGCAGCCCTGCTTACCAGTGTCCAACAAGATAGATTCTTGCCTAGAAAGTTCACAGTCCTGTGAGTTGGAAGAAAATAAATTTTACTGGTGCTAGATGATATTTTCTTTGGGTTTCTCAGTAGAGATCTTTCAAGAGAATGGTAAGCACCCTTCCTGACAGGACAGCATTCAAACTTTTTCCACTCAGGTAACATTGTATTTTACATATCTACAGCATGCTTCACAGGCAGCTCTGGAACCTGTTTAGCCACTTGTGATGTCCAAAATGGACTAGATAGCGCTGAACACAGACTGCTATCACAGCACATTCAGCGGATTCCCAAATCTGCATACAAATTTCTTAGTGAAAGGGGTGTGGCAGGAAATTACCACTGATTGACCTTGAAAGCTGTAGCAGTGGTTCTAGACTGGTTGCCCAGATGCGCACACACCTTGCCATGAGAGCAAAGTAAATGTTCCATTTGTGCTCCTGGCTCATCTCCATAGAGCAGCTCTGCAGAAAATGCCTCCTTCAGCTGGAAGAACTTGGCCTCAGGAGCCTGCTCCACTCCAGGTGTGTGGGTTCAGATTGTAAGCATTTTGAGGAAAATGTTTTGTGTTGCCTCAGGGAAAGATCAAGCCCTAAATTTTCTCAGACAATTTTTCCTATTTGTATTAAAATGAATGATTCTCTTACCTGCATGGGATGTGTATTTATATTTCAATTTATTATGTTTTATAAGAAGTTATGACTTATTGATGTGGTGTTAGTAAAGATAATTGACCTTGGCTTTGGATTTTGAATTTTATTTCCATATCCCGTCTGGAATCCTTCAGTGAACTGTTTGTGAGGTCAACTTGCTGCTATGTGAACACAGGTGGCCAGCTGAAGCTATTGCAGCTGACCACTGGAGGAATTAAAGGCTATATTTTTCTCTATATACATAAGGATTTATGAATATATTACTCTAATTACTCATAATGGGAGTTGCAAAATTTCCTCTTCACAGAGATGCAAGGGTACTACGAGAATTGGAAGCTCAGCTACAAAACTATAGGTTAGTAACTGCATCAGCTTCTGGAAGTGGTTATTTGTATTCATAAATACGTATTTCATCTTGGGGTCCCAGAAGTTTGGGTTTTTGTTTCTTTGTGTTTGTTTTGTTTTGTTTTGTTTTTCCCCATACAGAAAAAGTAGTTCAGAGTTACCTCAAGTAAAAATGCATGATTTGTACAATAAAGCCCTACTTTAATGTGGGAGAAAGCGAAAATAACACTCATTAATAATTAATTCTATGTGGTTATTGCTGCTTGCCAGAACTGCATTAATGTACTCTAGCTAGAATAATTTGATACTGAAATTTGACTATAATTCCAAAACCAATGGTCTTCATAAAAATTTGTATTTGTTGACTGAATATAGGAAAATATGAAGGGTGTGGCTGGAAGATTTAGCAGCAGTTCTGTGTACTTTTCTGTGTGGTTTCAGTCTCATTGGAAATAAAGTTTTAATTCTGACTATAGCTATTTTACAACATAATTGCACTGGCACATTGCAGCTGCATAGTTCCAGGGCTAAGTTCCTCCTCCAAACATCAGTGCTTTCATCTTCAAGTACAATCAAATGGGAGCAGCTCTGAAACAGGACTAGATGCAACCACACATTCAAGTTAGTATTGCAACAGATTTCATACAATTGATCAATAAAATCCATTATCTAAGGAAGATTCCTTGCTTGCTTTCTCTCACTTGTTGATGCATTCAGTGTGCTGCTGTACCGCTCAAGAAAGAAAGTGCATTTCATCATAAGATGGTTAAAGGCTGTGTTACATGATGCTTCCGTGCATGTATTTGTCCATGTGTCTTTTATGACTGTCTTACTAATGCAGTACTGTTTGGTTTTTTTACAGACAACACTGTAATTGTGTCATGCATGGATATGTGTTCATCAAGTAACACCACTTTTCCACTTTGTACTTTCAATTCTTGCAAAAGACCAGTGCAACAAAGAAGAGAAAATCAGACTATTTTACTGAAGGCCATTGTAAATCATTCCAATTTCCAAAATATCCCATGTGTTTGCCAGTCCTCCAGGAGGGAACAACAGACCCATTCTAAACACACAGAGTGTGAATCCAGGAAAGATGGGAATGTTGATCATGAAGGATCAGGGTCAGTAGCTAAAAAAGGTAAGAAATACTTAATTTTGAAGTAGTTAAGTACAATATAAAATACATGTTTTTATTTGATAGTGTCATGTGAAAGGTGCATTGGTCTGCAAGGAGAGTGCTGTGAGAAAAGAGTGCCTTATCTATCAACCACCTGGAATATTTCTGTTACAAATTTGACCTCTACCATCTAGCTTTTATGACTGCTCCTATACCACCATCTTTGTTCTTTACATCTTGATAACTTTTCTAAAATATTTCTTGGATTTTTAAGGTGGTCTAGTTTCTGATCAGTTTTCATGCTGAATTTGCTTTTAAATGTCATTGTGGAACACTACGTGTAGATTGGTGTTATTATATGACAATAGGTTGAGAGCAAGTATCTGAAGAACTGATTCAAAGATTGTAACTATTCAGATGGTTCCGATAGAAGAAATAACCTTTTTTTTTTTTTTGTGCTTATAGTCAAGTTATCCACAACCGTGGGGTATCAGAAATGGTTTTCTGTGTTTCATAGAAGGCAGCACGGAGGAAGGACTGGCACACCAATACAAAGAAGAGTTCAGCAGCATCCACATCTTTTCAGAGCAGTAGCAGCATATTCCTTCTGTGCCATATACACTTTCAACTTCTGGGGGAGAGGATGCCTCTGAATTTTGATTTCCCAACATTGTCAGCAACAGGGGCAACTGGCCAAGTCCTGGCTATAAGAAATGCTGTTCTTTTCCAACTGCATGATTTTCCTATTACAAAATAGGTGTCTTAACAAGTATGAAAAATAACAACAACAAAAAAATGTGGACAAACACTGTTCTCATTTAAACCTATACAACTCCAATACTTTTGACCATGGCTCACCTACCTCTATGTCACCTACCATGTTTGTCAACATGGTGCAAGTCTCACAGATTGTGTGGTTTGCAGTGAACAAGGACCTTCTGCAACTGATAGCAGATAAGAGTAGATGTAATTCACTGGGGAAATATATTTAGTATAAATAATACTCTTCAGATACGTTAAGATTAACTTTACATGGTATCCTTTTGTCCATTTTATCATAGTCAATAATATATAAGCTATATGTTTTTGCAAATGAGGCAGAAAAAATATTTTATTGTTCTTTGTAGAGTTGTCTCTTTGTCTACTGCTTTATATTACAATTTTGTTTTAATTTTTATTTCCAAAAGCAGAAGGCTCACTTGAAGTGAAAGCAGAAGATGTTATTTATTTTTATAAATATTTTAATTTCACTACGGTTTCTAAGAAAGAAGAAGTAGAACATAATACTTACTACCTGCTGGAAATCCACATCAACAATTCTATATTTGGAGGAAGAACTGCAACCAAAGAATACCTAAATCATTCCTGTCTAGTGGCAATGATGGAAGACCAAAATGACTGTATAAATACTTCACTGCAACTGAAGTCTTACGTGGAATGTAAGTTACACGGGAAAGTCAGAATGGAAATCTTGCAAAATGTCTCCAGTAGGTAGTTCTCTGCTTTCAGCAACCATTTGAAAGTATTTAGGTATTTCACAAGAAGAGAATACAATTTTGATTACCTCTTAGTAAAAGACCATGTTTTAGCAGCAACCGACAGTTTTCACAGTGATTTAAAGCTGGGGTACCTGTAGCTTTTTTTTTTTTTTTTTCTAGAAGGAAACCAGAAAATGAAGTGTGTCTGTACATTTCTTTTGCTTGGCAGTGACAAACTCACAAATTACATGTATGACAATACCTGGGATTACTTTTTTTCCTCTCCCCTCTCTAATATTGCTGTAGCCCTGTTTTCTTGGAGATAAATAAAAAAAAAAAAAAAATCCTGTTAACTTCAGTGGCAGAAGCAGCAGGAGACAGGTTTGTCTTTTCTTAGTGTCATACTGCAATATCCTACTATACAGCCTTACTGTAGTACACTTAAAAGAGAAATCTTCAGCTGAACTAGGCTTAGTTTTCCAAGAGTATAACCTGTCAGATTTTTAAATTTCTCATTGTGCTGCATTTTTTTGGGTGATTGCCTGACCATGGTCAGGGCTTCCAGCCTGTCTATGTACAATGCTAAATTATTACAGTAATTTAGTTTTGTATGGCAAATGTGTTTTATGCAGTACTGTTGCTGGAAAAAAAATACAGGTTTGGGATTGGCTAAACCTGTTTTAAATAAGTCCAGGCAAAATCCTAGAAAAGAGGGGGCTTCGTAGTGGTTTGGGTTTTGTTTGTTTATTGAGTTTTGTTTGTTTTGTTTTGTTTTGTATCTTTTGGTTTGGTTTGGGTTTGTTTTTGTTAAATAAGTAGGTCTATCTGTGAGAGGAGTATAGTTTGTAGCTTGCCCTGCTAACTTTTGACAAAACTATGAGCTAACCACCCTTTGCTAATGGTGATTTACCTGGGATGTAGTTATCTCAAATTAACAATAAAAATTAACAGCACATCTTTTTTTCTATTTACTTCAAAACAAAGCTAAAGACATGCTCAGAGCTTTTACTAAGCAAGGTTGATATAGAAGTCATTACAAGTCACTATGAGATATGGTAAAGTACTCTGTTGAAAAGGAGACTAAAGGACTGTATAAAAGATATTTTTAGTTCTGAATTAGGAGGGATGAGCTGTGCTTACTTAAAAAAGCCATGGGGTGATTGGCAGTTACCTCATGACTCCTCAGTGGCGCAGATACACAAGGGAAGTAGATGTAGGTTCAGTTAAGTCAAGGAAAGGAATACAGTGGTTTGGCTATAGTCTGTAATTTGATTTTTATGAGTTATAGTAACATAGTTGTTTTTTAAGACATACTAAGGTATGCATTAACATGCAGCTCCCAAAGAAGTTTAAAAGGTCTTTCGAACAGCCAGGGAGAAAAGTTTCCTGCAGCTTTTCTTTGTGGTATATAGTCCTGGCTTGTACTGGTTACTGAACTAATTCCACCAGAATGTGGGTACATTTCTGAAGCAGCTACTGCCCAAAATGCAGCCTACCTCCTACACCCAGTTCCACAGTGATTCTCTCCCAGGCAGCTTTAGTTAAAAGAACTCCTGAGAGGACTACTCTTGGTGGTATTTCCTTGTTTTTTATAAGAAAAATTCTGTATGAAGAATCTTACCTTCTGCCATATATGAAGATGGACCAGGAGGTTGGGAATGCCAGTACAGGCCAGTGTTGAACAGTGGATGACTGAAATTCAGCCTGATACATTACCCTTGCTCTGCCTTAAACATAAGTGTTGGTCTTGGAAGCATTTTCTTCCTGGCTGAGTTGCATGTGACAGTTTATACAAATAGGAAAAGTTTTCATTCACTTAGCTACCTGTAACTATTTCAGACATGGGGAGATAGATACAGGTGAAAATGAAGCTAAATTCTAGATAAGAAACTTAATTGCAAACAACAAAGAAGGCTCGAAGAAAAAGGCATAATCCTCTCTTTTTTTTTTTTT
>VWZY01009650.1:192095-241540 GCA_013399075.1 Chloroceryle aenea
AAAAAAACAAAACAAAAAAACCCAACCCCCCCCCCCCAAAAAAAAAAAAAAAAAAAGAAAAAAGTTGCACAGGAAACATTGCATAAATCAGGGCCTTTAATACCCAGGCTGAATCTGCCTAGCGGGGTCTTTTCATACTGGAAGTTTCACTGACATATGGGTTATACTTAAGTGTAAATTTATGTTACTTGAAGTCTAGCACTATAAATTTCCACTTAGACCTTTTCCTAGCGTAAGAATGACCTTCTTTGTTTACTTTTATCATACTTGGAAAGCAGAATAAGGCCTACTGGAAAAAAATGCCTTATGTCCTTCCTATGCTAGAATAGGACTATGAAGACTGGGAATCATACTGGTAATATCATCATGTTATTGCACTGCAGCCTGTGTGGGCATCCTTAGCTCAAACATAATGCCTTGTTCTACATTTAGGGCCACAAAAATGATCAGAGGGCTGGAAAACCTCCCTTGTGAAGAAAAGCTTGAGAGTTTCTTCAGCCTGGAGAAGAAAAGGCTCTGGGGAGATCTTAGTGTGGCCTTTCAGTACTTAAAGGGGCCTATAAGAAAGTTGGGGACAGTCTTTTTATTAGAGCCTGTTGCAACAGGACAAGGTGTAATGGTTTTAAACTAGAAGAGGGTAGATTTAGAATAGATAAAAGGAAGACATTTTTTACAATGAGGTTGGTGAAACACTGGCACAGGTTGCCCAGAATGGTGGTAGAAGCCCCATCCCTGGAAACATTCCAGGTGAGGCTGGACAGTGCTCTGAACAACCTGATCTAGTTGCACATGTCCCAGCTCAGTGCAGGGAGATTGGACTAGATGACCTTTAAAGGTCCCTCCCAAGCCAAACCATTCCATGATTGTGTGGTTGCTCAATCGGTTTACTTCTCTCATATTCAGTGATACTCCATTGGCTCACAGAGTTACAGTTTGGTTCATTACATTTTAGGGTACAAATACAGGTTTCCTTGACTCACTTGTCTGGCTCACAGTAATACAAATTCTGATGGGTGGTAATTTTATAACTCATCCTGAAAAAAGGACATTGCAGAATCATGGTGACAACCAGGACTCAGAGAATAAAACCTCAAGGGTTTCTGGCCTGCAGTTGTTTTCTAGACTGTTTAGACTTCTTGACAGGCATAGCATTTGAGGTAAGTGGGCTCAACAGCTGTAATTTGCACAAAAGAACCAACAAGGCAAATTTCCTCTCAGCCATTTGAATTCCTCTATTGTTTTCTGTGCTATCCTATTAAAATAATAGTTCCTCTCCTACAAGATTAGAGAAAATAGGCAAAATTCTGCCATCTCTCTGATGGCTTGCTACAGTTTCAGGTTAGTTAACAGGGTGGAAACAGAAGCAAATGCTGGCTCAGCAGAATCAGGATTGGCATCCCGGTGAATTCAGACTCACTCCTCCTTATATTCTGCAATACATTTTCTTTTTAGCAAAGAGGACAGGCAGGATACATCTTCTACTGCAGCAAAGGCAAGAAGGGACAAACTTGTTTAATCTTGATCAAGTGAAACATCACCTATTTAGTTCTGATTCTTCTCAGTTCCTGACATAGCTGAATAGTTGTCTTTTCCTCTGCAGCTTAGATGAATAAAGCTGGGGAAAGCAAGGCTTGTCATAGTATTTAATATTAAACACAGACTTAAGTGTCTCTAGGATGCAACATTTCCAGAGAAAAATGTGAAGCCTTATTACCACTTCAGGGCTTTTTATTTTTCAGATGAGTGGATAAAATCTATAGGATGCAGATAATTTTAGGCAGCTTTTTATAGCCCCTCTGTGCTTTCCATAGAGCACTGATGCACAAGGGGCCTTTTCTCAGTTTGCATGCATGCAGAACAGTGTTAAGCACAGGCTCTGAAGGAATATGTGCTTATATTCCCATTCTCTTCAGGTTCATCCTGTGGGTGAATCATGATCCATTGCTACTTTTAAAACTACTCCATTTTTATTTTGACTTTGTTGTTCATATTCAGTTGCTTAATTACCAAGATCCAAACTCTACTTTTAAATTGCATTTGTAAAGAGAGAAGTGCAAATGGTATAATCAGTGGAGAAGGGATGTAGCAACATGTAAAGGGCACAGTTCATCCTCTTGTTATGAAGTCAGTAGCAACCCATTTGTAAGTTTACAGAAGTTATGGATGGTCAGTGACAGGATGGACCTGGAGTTAAAATATTGTGTTCTACGTGAGTTCTTAAAAAAATGCATTGTATCAACAACTTGAAGTTCATTTGTCTGACAATGCTATTTCTGCATTTATCTGTATCCCGGTAAGGTATCATATCAGGATCTGTGTTGCCAGTGTGCTAAAGGCAGCACACCTTTCCCTGCTTCTGAGGTGCATGCTGTCATCTTTGTTAACAACTGGATGATACCCAGTAGCTCTCCCTGTGTGTATAACAGGTTAGCTGAAGCTACATCACGTGATCCTGAGAGGTGATCTGGGCTGCCCTGATGCAAAAATGAATCAGAAAGTTCACATTGTTGTCACGTAACTGACTGACTGTAGGGTTTTGTATTTGGGGAGACTCTTAGTTAATTCCAAATTTGCAGGTTTTGTGTTTTCACTACTAGCAAAATTTTCAAGAGCAATTTAGACTTAGGATCAGCATGTTGTAGTACCACTGCTATCAAGAGGAAGTTAAATACAAAACATGGTTAGTCCTTTCAAGAGTTCTTGATGTGTATCTGCATCTCTAGGCACTGAAATGCTACTGAAAAACTGTCTGTTCTTCTCTGACTTGGGTTCAGATAGGTCTCAATTATTTTTAGACTTGCAGATTCAATGTTTAATATTCTGCAGATGTATTTGCTGTTTAATAATATGGATAAAAATTATTTTAACTTTCTTTAATTTTAACTTTAGTGAAAACCAGCAAACAACAGGTTCCACTTACTGCACAGATCACAAATATACTGCCCATAATTCCTGAACAAGAGTATTGTCATGTGGGTGCATCAACTGCAGAAGGTAAGTAAATGTCATACAACTCTGATCATTCTGTTTTGCCTCATATTTTTAGAATTAATAGTATGCAGTATATGCTCAGAATAAATTACTACTACTTCTAGCCAAATATATGAGATAGCAAACTGGCAAATGTGTTTTGTGAGAGCTAGGTGGCAGAGAAACAAAATCAATTTCCCTTCTGCTACCAAGAGTCGTCTATAAACTAATGTGGTAATCCTGTGTGTCCCCAAAGGCCTCAGTGCAAATTCTGACACTGTTTTTCTGGTGTGGGATATTGTGTTCTGGAGTTCAGCATTATGCTTCCATTTGTTTCTGACAAGGGTAGAGGAAAGAAGCAATTTGGAAATGATCTCTGAAGAAAATAACTTTTGAAATAGTTTGCTAATCAAATTCCTCAGACAAAAGAAATCAATTCTCTGTCATCATTACACCAGTCAGAAGGAATGACAAGAAGTTGGTTTCAGACTGGGACTAAAAGTAATCTCCCACTTCTAACCTTCTCCAGCCCAATTAATTGTTTGGAAGTCCAGATATAAGGAAACAAGTCTGAAAAGAAATAAGTAGTAAGAGTTACTTCTTTCTGGCAATACTTATAATGCCTAGAAACAGAAGAGATGCTACTTGAATAAGTAATACAGGCTAATATATCAATTGCATAGACAAGGTTAGGGCTACTTGCACAGATTAAATTAGTGTTTATGGTGGATTTTTTAGGTTAAAAGCTTAAGAAGCTCCTTTAGATATATTTAAATTGGATGGAGTTTTATTGGGAACTCAATATCCTGTCATGCTATCTTTTTAATGTCTTAAAAACACTGATGTACTGAAGAGCAGTTTGATTTTTGTGCTTCATGTGGAATCATAAAGTTGTATGCTGAGAGCAGAGCTAAAGAAGAGATTTTGAAGAGCATTGCTGACAAAAGATGGTATACTGCCATAATAAATTAATAATTCAGCTAGATTACTGTTTGGCTTTTAAGAAAGACTAGCTGGTTTACAGGACAGTGTATTGTAGTAATTAAAAATATTGTCCACTTTTTAAGTATTTCCATCCCTAGATCTCACAAGGACTTACAAAGATGAAAAGTTGTCATTATTACTATTTTAAAATGAGAATATCAGGAGACAGAGAAAAGATAACATGACTTGGGAAGACCATGACATAGATGAGAGCAGTTATTAGATCACCTGAGTTCAGGTATTTGCCATTTGAATGTCACAAGCTTCTGCTGAGTGAGTAGGCCCTCTCCCAGAGGCCACATCAGCCTTTCTGTAGGACAGCTTCTCCCAGGGACTCCTCCCCACCACATCAGTACTGGGCCATTTCTTTTTCTGATACCTGTCTCTCGGGTAAGCCTTTATCTTCCCATATCCCTGTCTGACATATACCTGCCCACCTCATTTCCTGCGAGAACATTTACTCTGGAGTTAAAAATTAGACATTTCTAGAGTTTTAGTAGGATGTGCTGCTAAGGGAGAGCTTGCTAGTATCCAGTACTTTCATTTATACAGTGTTATGGCTGCTGAGTAGTGTGCTTCGTCCTTCCAGGACATTGGATTCACCCAAACTCATATTCTAGAAGCAGGAAAGAAAATTCATGGTCCATTACCATGCAAATTTAGCTTTTGTGTTCCTAGAGGTAGAAGCCACCACTAGGATCAACCTTCTAGCACTCCTTTTGCTTTCATTAACTTATGTGTTATGTATTAAAGGGTAGAAAGAAGAGATGGAACAACTTTGCAGATCTTTGGTTGTTCTGTGAGACAATACATGAGATCCAGAGCACTTTGGGATTAAGGTATCCCCTTCCTTAATCTCTGGGTCAGTGACTGAAAGAAAAAGGTTGGGTATCTTGAGAAACCCCAAATACCTTGTTGGAGTGCTACACTGTATAGAAGCAAGCTTGCTTTCCAGGTCATAACTCAGTCTTCCTGCCAGAGGGACTGCTGTCAGTGTGGTGAAAGCTCAATGTGATACGTGGGATGAATGCCGAATACATGGAATTGTAATGTTACGTGGCATTGTGTGGAAAGATTACTAAAGGATGTGGATGGAGCAGTGGGAACTTAGATCTAGATCTTGCCTTTCATCATGTTAGTTTTTAAATAATGTTTCTCAAAGGAATACTGTCTGAAAGCTAAATACTCTGTGAAAATGATAAAAGCACTTCCTGCTTTAATTTTGCTTCACTTCCTGAAGAGAGACATTTCCCCCTTCATCTGATAAGGTCAGATTCAACTGATCACTACTTCTGTTTGTGGGTGGCTCAGTGGCTAACACTGCAGTTACAGGAAAGCTTGATACCAAGAAGTCCTTCTGGTTGCTTAGGCTGTGGAAGGAGATCATGATCTACTTTTCTCATGAGTGCTAGCGTTAGCTCATGAAGTCTCTTGAATGCTACTAAAGAGTAGTTTGCTCAGCAGAGAGGAGCTGGCTGCATTAGATGTGCTGCATGTGAACAGCTGAGTACTGAGACTGAAAAATGCCAAGATGATTCAATTCCCAGAACTGACAAAGCCAGATAAAGACTACATCAACTTGATAAAGTCTGGGGGTTTTTTTCTTCCCTGAGAAGGAGGTGGAGTAGAGCTATGAAGTATGTAGCAGAAGCTTCTTTCTTTCCAGCTGGCTGAAGCTGCCCTCAAAAAAAGCATTACCCACAGCACAGAGTGGTTATTTGATCTCTATGTAAGGAGGCTACACAGCAGGTGTGTTAGGTAAAGACTGAATTCATGCCTGAAAGCGAGGCTACTAGCTCCCTGTACTCAAAAAACTGCAACATGAGAAACCTTAAGTGGACTAAAATTTCTGAACACACTTGTTCCAATAGGTATTCCCTAAAACATTTGGGGAAAAGAATAACTGGAGTAAGAAATAAAAGTGGGCAAGAGTCAAATCACCATGCCCATTAAAACACCCCCCTATACGATGAACAGCCTATCTGACGGTATTGGAGCATTCAGCAAGGTGATTTTCCTGGTGGTTAGCCCTGAAATCGTTGTTATTTTAGGGAAGATTATGGCTAAACTTGCCCTTGGAAGCTTAAGAAAGCCTGTCCCAAGTAGTGACTTCTCCGTGTTTGTGTCCTGTCCTTGTGGCAGTCTTTCCCCAGTGGTGGAGGCATGTGGAGTCTGGGCAGAATGGTTGCGCAGCTCTTGCTGTTCTCTTCCACACCAAAGGTGCACTTCAGTCTTACAGCATGAAGGGTCATTGTGACCCCCTCCTGTAGTGCTCCTGTCCTCTCCATGTTTAAAGGGAAGCACCACTGTATTCAAAATAATCAAATGAGCAAATCAAAATGAGCATTAATTGATTTCATGAATGACTAGGGACAGAACAGTGTTCTCTCTTTATTTGGGGATATTAATCATAGAATAGAATCATAGAATAGATTGGGTTGGAAAAGACCTCCAAGATCATTGAGTCCAACCCCTGATCCAACTCCAATTACTATATCATGGCACTAAGGGCCATGTCCAATCTCTTTTTAAAAACCTCCAGGGATGGTGAATCCACCACCTCTCTGGGCAGGCCGTTCCAATGCCTGATTACCCTCTCTGTAAAGAATTTCTTCCTAACATCTAACCTAAACTTCCCCTGGCAGAGCTTAAGCCCATGTCCCCTTGTCCTGTTGTTGGTTGCCTAAGACAGGTAAAGACCTGACAGTTCTGGGATAAATTGCTGCCATTTTATGAGGAAAGAAAGAAGGAAAACCCAGTGTCTTAAAGACAACTGTTGTGGACTTTTTTTTTCCTAGTAAAAAGAGTCTGTTGTCATGCTCTGAGATGATGTTAGATCAGATTCACACAAATTGGTCACTATTACCCCAAACATTTTATTCACTGCATCAATATTTTTGACAGGCAATGCCCCAAGGACATGATGAAACAATCTTAGTGTCCTGCCTCCCATTAATTCCCTGGATGTGTCAAAGGCTGCATAAAAACTGATAAGAGTTCTGCATCAGCAATTGACAAGGATTATTACACTGCCTTTTGCCATCAGCACTTCCACCTCACATTGAAAAGAGCTTTGAGATCCTTGAACATGTAACGTGCTTCACATCTCTCTCTTTCTGAGTGACAGGGTAGCTGTGCAGTTAGAAAAGTTGTTTTCTCAATGAAAATAGAAGTTAAGGCACAATCTTATCTTCAGGTGAAATGGATTATAAAACTGGAACATAAGGTACATGACAGGTAACTGACAGGGATGACACACAGGAGAAGCATGTGTATGCCTAAAAAGCTGAAAACCTCTTTCCCATAAATTGCAAAATAAAAGAAATTGATGGGTCTCTTTCCTCTCACAATCTAAAAGCACTTGGACATGAAACCTCCCTTGTGGAGTGGTTGGCACAAGAGATCAGTAAGTAATTAAGTGCATGAAAGACTGATTCCTACCCAGCTCTGTTCAGTGTCATCACTGCTGTTGTTTTCTAAGGATACCCTCCCCTAGCAATTTAGAAATCTAGTTGTGCAGATTCCAGTCTAATACCAGGAAAATTCAGTACAGGTCTACCTGGGCTTTCGCTCTGGCCAAAGGAAGGCCCTGATGCCTTCCTGAAGTGTCTTTAAATGCCCTCATGGCAGCACTTGATAGCACAAACAGAAGGGGCAACTAAAAATATTCTTTGCCTGCTTTTCCTTTTGTGATTGTGGCTTTACAAAAATGTTTTCCTATTTAAAAGAAGCCCTCTTGTTTGTCTTCAAGAAAGAAACTCACATGAACAACAGAAGATACAAATTATGCAGGGAAAACAGTGAAGCCCATAGTTCAAAACATTCTAGCAAAGTCACATGCCAGGTGTACTGAGGAACGAGAGAAAGAGGGCAGTTAACCTGGTTTTGTAAATCATATCTGTATTTGTAAAGAATGGCAGGTGTGATTTTCAAATTGCTGGTACTCTTGCAATTATCCTCTTGATAGATTTTGGTTTTTTTAAAGCATCATTTCAAGTGCTCAGAAGCAATAGTACTGTGGTTAAAGTCATCATAAAATCATGTGTGATCCTGCTGAAGGCTGCAGTTCCTACTAGTAGTGACATACTGAATCTGAGAGTTGGCTGTTTTTGTTAAGACTTCGAGGTAACTATGAAACAGATTTATGCGTACATGCAGCTTTCAACTGACACTCAATTATGTATTTATTTTTTAAATATCATGAAAGATAATTCCTTCTCTGTTTCTGCTTCTGGAATAGATTGAAGTCTTAATCATACATTAAAACAAAAACGCCTCTCAGTACAAAATTGCTCAGGGACTCAGATTGCTGAGCACATTCCAGTGCTTGGCACAGTGATTGGGCTCTACACAAAATGCATGCCAGGATGTGTTTCTCTCCAAAACAGGCACTTAGAGGGTTCTGAAGGGAAGCACTCCTGCTTGCTTGCAGAACTGGACTGTGATGGGCTCTGTGCAAGCTGTTTAAACCCACTGTTCCATTAACTGGCATCAATTTTTGATACATTATATCCTGCCTACACTTGTCATCTTCTAGCTCACTGCAGCAGCTGCTGCCTCCAGTACGATTTCACAGCCAAGGAACACTTCTTATCCCAGTTCTTACAATGTAAAGGAAAAAGGAGACAGAGG
Source organism: Chloroceryle aenea (assembly GCA_013399075.1). Taxonomy (NCBI): domain Eukaryota; kingdom Metazoa; phylum Chordata; class Aves; order Coraciiformes; family Cerylidae; genus Chloroceryle; species Chloroceryle aenea. The sequence continues at coordinate 200,682 of VWZY01009650.1, forward strand.
TAGTTACCGGGCCTGCAGTTACATAAGCTACCAGAATGGGTGACAAGCTACATTTGCTTTTTCACTCAGTATGAGAGTAAGGAGTGGAGAAATACTGTGCTTCCCTCCCCCCGCCCCAGTACTGTTTATGTCCCTGAAAACTATGATGAGCTAGATTGGGATCTGGGTATGTTCATATTCCAAGTTTCCTCTTTACGTGCTACCCTGGGAAATGCAGGCCAAATTTCAAAAGTCTCATTGTTGATTACTGAGGAGTAATTTTCACTTAGGAATTTGGAAAAAGCCACTCTTATTTCATTATTTCCAAATCTGTCATACAATATGCAATACAGGAAATGCAGCCGGGCACAGGTTTGCTAATACTTCCCTTCCAGCTGGTGGTTCAGCTTGGTCTGTTGTTATTTTTCCCCATAATGGTAATTTAGCTTATTTTGACTGGGCTGCAGTAAGACCATGTTAATATTCCACATTTACTTCTGAATGCTCTGCTGAAGGTGGAGTAGGTCATGAAGAGATGGCCAGGAGCTGACATAGAGCAAGTGAATCCGGAGTGGAAGCAGATAGCACATAAAACTCCTCTCCCATCATCTAGACGCCAGGAGGGAAGAAGAGTGTGAAGCCTGCTCAGTTATTTGAAGGAAAGACGTCACTGCCTCCCTTTGAAAGACAGTTCCAGACAGAACTCTGTGTAGATGGAGACACTCTGCAGAAAGCCAGTTTGAAGCACTTGAGGGACATCCTCACTGGAATGCTTCAGCCTGGTAGATGTGGCAAATGCTCTCTAGGGCAGCTTTTGGTTCTGCCTACTCTTACTTTGCCAAGCTGCCCTGAAAGTGAACAAGACCTTGTGCTTCTCATGCAGGTTCCTGTATTATACCTTTGTGGGGCAATTAGCTAAACCTTCTGCCTTCAGGTATCATTCTTGAGTCTTGCTCCAATCTGATGTGTATCATCTGTATTTTGTCTGCCTCCAAGTTACAATGTTGCCTTCTTTTATAATAAAGAGAATTCATTACTGTGAAAGTCAAAAGAATAACATTCAAGATAAATAAGGGAAGACCTAATTAACCTCCTCTTTTTTCTGATACTGTTTTCTTCAGTTTCCGATGTCACCATATGAAATATCATTAGTACTGGATGAAAAAGGACACCCATCATACACCACAGGAGAAAGCATCTCCATTTCCTGCTACGTTCTCCTTTTTGTCATGAAAATTTTCTCATGAAAAATCTCATGAGAATGCCAACTACGCGTTTTGGTTGAGAAGCTCCATTTTATCCATCGCCAGAACTATTTGGTATTAAGAAAATACAAATGATGGACAAACATGTTTTGCTGTAGAAATAACTTTAACAGGAGAGAATACATTTCACATCTCTTTTCAGTTCATACAGGACTTAATCGTATGGTTGTGAGATAATCCTTGCAATAGTTTAATTTTCTGTCAGAGAAGAAGTTTATTATATATTCTCCATAGGATAAGAAACTCAGTTTAAAGAAAGAAATTATCCTCTACTTTCATGAATTGAGCAGAGTTTTCAGCCTATTTAATGCCGTAGGTGACTAAGATGCTTAAAAGATTTCTGGCTGTTGAGGAAGGTGGCCAACAGATCACAGACGGCAAGAATTCTGAAGTAAACCAGGAAGACATTCATAAATCTGCAACTTCTTAGTGGATAAAGAAAGAAAAAAGTGGAAAAATAGTAATTTGGCTTCAATCCACAAAATTGTTATTGGGTTTTAGTAACTCATTAAGACACCAAATGGGTTTTGTACTTTTTTACAAATTGCATTTCTATCTTTTGTACTAGTTTAGGTCATTAGTATTCAGACTCATTATCTTCTGGAACTTTTCCTTACTTTCCATTTATTACTGCTCCTCTGAGTGTACTGGAGCTGTTTGTGCTGAGCAGGGTCCCAAACTCATTCGGCGCTAACGCATTATTTGTGGGTACAATTTAACCATCAATTACTAGGCAGAGACAGAAATTGCAGAACCAGGACTTCAGACTCCCTTGTGCTAAATCCATCAGGATGAACAGATTGTAAACTGCCCATTGCAAAAATGATACGCAGCAATTTAGCATCATGTTAATACTTCATAACCTCCATGCCTTACCTTTCTATAGCTTTTCCCTCCTGAAGCTTTCCAAAATTGCTTCTCCAGTCATTATACTACACCAAGCAGTTCAGATTTAATAGGAATAGTTGTGAACAGTAGCTTCAGAATGACTGAAGGCCATATGGAATTTTTTTATTTAGTTGGGTAAGTCTGAAGCATGTGTTTCTATTGTTTATTACCATCTTACCACAAAATCATTGGAAAATACCGACATTTTTGATTTGGGGGCCTTTGCGGCTTTATTGCTTATCTGTGATAATAATGTAAAGCTTTTCAGAAATGGATTTTTTAATATAGTCTGTAAAATAAACCTCTTACAATTTGCTTCTGGTTGTTTTTTTTTTTCCTTCTTACCACAGAATAGCAACTTACAGATGGAGAGATGTATCTGTCTCAAATCACTGCAGAATTGCTAAGGCCATTTCTGTGAAAGTTTAAATGCTTCAAATGATGGCACTATCTATCACTATTCGCCTTCAGTAATACAGATATCTTTCTGATAGGGACAGCCCTGCTCCTTGTGACCCCAATTTTATTTCCTTTCTCCTATAATTTAATTCTATTATCCTTGCTGCCTATAACCTCCCTCTTTTCTTTTCCTTGGGTGGCTAAACTGTGACTTGCTGTTTTATTACCCTCAGTTATCCCACAGCTCTCAAAGTGTTTCGTTTTACTACCCTGGAAGCTTCCATCTTCCAAGATACCTTTAAAACCACCAAGAAGAAGTAAACCAAAAAGGCTCTTCTAAGATTAATCTCTGTTGTGTTGAGCTTACTTTGTCTTGCAAGTACAATCCAAACCATAGGAAACAGTGGAAGAATGGGAAGATATTGGTAAGAATGGTAAAAACCCCTGATCCTAAGGCAATTTAGGTTGAAAAGGACCCCAGGCAATCTTCAGTACACTAGAAGAGGAACGAGGGGACTAAAAAGCAATTTGTTTAGTGTCTCCCCATTTTCTGAGATCTAACTGGCTTCTCTCATCCCATGTCCTCTTAACTCCTTGTCTTCATCTCTGTCTTTTTTAACACTGGACAGGTGAGGACAGAAAGGATGTCATGGTACAGCCTGTCAAGCACAAGATGACGGGCAGGAGGGAAGAACCAGTGGTGGGAAGGAGACATGAAGGTGGAGGGGAGTGGGGTCAATAAAAAAGTGCCAAATGGACACAGGGCATAACTGGAGGAAAGGCACAGACCACCTTAAAGGCCAGCATGGGTTAATCTGTAGATAGAGCATCCCAAGATAAGCAAGGGCAGGAAGAGTAAGACTGCATTTTTCCAAGTCAAATAAATGTATGAGAGGCTTCTTAAGGTGTTTAAAAATTGTTTGTGCTTCCCAATGACCTGGCTTTCATTTAGGCAACACTGCCTGACTGGGACCTTCTGTTAAATGCCTTTCAGTCTCAACCCTGTGGTACCGAAGAGAAGGAGCACATATTTGTTGGGGTGATGTCTTCGTGCCTTCCCCTTTACAGCAGCAGCAAATTCTGCTCACTAGCAATTATGGTCAGTCCTTGCTGCAGTTCTTTTAGACTCCTTTTGCATGTTGCTGTAGTGTTGCCTAAGTAATATTCTTCCACTCCTTGGGTAAGGTGTTTGAATAGCCAGTGCTCTGCTTTGAGTCTGTTACAGCACCTCCTCAACAGACTGTAAAGGGAAGCTGTGAAAAGAAGATCAAAGTGGGGAGACTAATAAGGACTTCTTGGCAGATGTGTGCTCAGGGACTTGTCGGCTGCAGACAGTAAGGGGGGGATGAGCACTGCAGATCCAGAGTGATCAAATTATCTGTCTTCTTTCCTTTAAGCTCTTCCTCTTTGAATGTTCTTATCTTTGACTACTTCCTTCAAGTTTCTGCAGATTTTCACTTTACTTCAGAAGTGCTATTATTCCAGTTCTGCTAGAACTAATCAGATGTCATCTCTTATTTATTCTGAACAATGCTGAAAAATTCTTTGAGAGAGCCTTTTCTCTAACCCAACTTTGAAAATTGTTCCTATTTCCAGACAGCACGTCTTTTTTTTTTTTTTCCTTTGAAAATAATTTTCTCTACCATCTTTTTAATACAGAACAGTTTCTGACATTTTTTTTCCTCAGTTTTTAATTCTAAAACTGCACACCATTGGCAGTGTTATGAATGCCGAAGTAGGAGTCAGAGGACGGAAAATGTATAGGTCATACATTAAAGCCAGCTTCACCAACAAAGGTTGACCTGAGACAGAAAAAAAGTGTTTAAAGTCCAGAGGGCTTTCCAGGCAGACTGTAAGAATTTCAAAGTAGGTCAGGCTGGCTGATGGTGTCACATTGAGCCTTGCTTTGAGATGGTTTTAATAAGAACTTAGGAAAGTCCTTTCCCACTTTTTATATTCTTTTGAGCCTAACAGAAAGGATGCGGCTGTCATTTGAGATAGAAGTGGAATGTCTCAAAGATAATCCTATGAGCTGGGTGACTGCTTGTATGATAAAAACACTTCTGTGAATCAGAAAAAAAAAAGGTGAAAATCCATATTTGTCACTAAAAATACTTTGGTGTTTCAGACTCATTGAAGTTGTTATGAATCCTGACAGGTGGGTGACACTGGAAACATCATTAAAGGGCATCTCAACTTGTAATGACTATGATTTTGTATTATATGATTGATGCACATTTTAGAGGAAAATATTAACAGCTACAGTGGATGTTCTATGCAGCACGAAAAAAAGTTGAAGAGACAGTTCTTTTGTTTAGCTGTCTCAAGCAATGGATGCTGGAGTGTAGGACCAAATTATGGGGAAGAGATGTTTACACATGAATAGACTATACCCTAAAAAGTAGAAAACAACTTACAGCTTGCTTTGTGTAGACTGCCTAAGAAGAAAAAAAAACAAAAACAAAACCAAAAATAAGCCCCCAAAAAGCAAAATACCTTTAATATACAAATGCAGCAAATGTCCTGTCTAATAGTTTACTTCCAGTTCATCCTTCAGTGATGACCTGTAATGGGGGATCATCTGCAAGGCTGTAGGTTTGCAGCCATTGGTTTCTGTCTTGATAAATTTCTCAACTTAGCAAAAGCTGCATCCTTTGTCACTGCATAAAAAGCTGTGCTCAAAAGTGAAAGGAATGCCATCAAAAGCAGATCTGCTCAAGAGACCACGTAATTTTCACAATCTAGGTTATTTTTTAAATCAGTACTTAAAGCTTAGCAGTTTGGGAAGCGCCAAGGCATGGTGCACTGTATGCACAGTGTACTGACCTGGAATAAAGTGGTGATTGAAGAAAGAATGCTCTCCCTTAAAAGTTTAAGGCAACAAACGGTGTCATTCCAAAGGTAAAATCAGAAAATGAAAAACTTCACAGAAGACATCTTCCCACTGTATTATTCTTCAAAACATTTTTCTTTAGTATACTGTTCAGTACCTCAAATGATTCATTTGACTGATGGAAAAATACAAACCAGTGTAAACAAAATGCTCTGGTTACATCCACACAGTACTTCTCTACTGAAATAATATTTACCTAAAATTGATTTAAAGATATAACATACAGCTTTCCTAGGACACAAAGACTGCATGTGAGATCAGATGGACTATCCCCATGCTCATACTCAGCCCTATTTCCCTTCCTACATTGTATGGATGAAAAGACTTTAAGCCCCCGCATTATTTTTCATTGTTTTTTTTTACTTTAGGGTGAGGTACTTTATTCAATACTTGCATAATTTAAGCAAGACAGTGAAACCTCTAGTAAGGAGCATCTCAAACCAGCAATTTTTGTGTTAAAAATGCCACTCAATGATTTCAGACATTATCCATCCCCTGAGGCTTTTAATACTATATTGTTCAGGCTCAGCTAAAAGGCACCACTATTTGTCAACACACTTTTCTGACAGATTTAACACTATATATTCTGCACTGCATTTCAGAGAAAAAGATTCACATGAAAAAGTAACAAAATTAATGTATGTTTGAAAACATTAACTTGGCACAGGGACAATATCAAACAGCTATTGCTATGTTCTATGACTCATTTGGCAGTTATATGATGTTTACAGATACCTGATGCAGAGCTCTACTTCAACATGAACAGAAAGGCTTCTTGATGAAAATAATGATCAAATTAAAGTAAAAATAAATCTGGGATATAATGATTGATAGGCAAAACCACTAGAATTTTCTTGACAGACATTGTTTGAAAAATAAACAAGCTTTTAACCAGGCATTATATGCTGCTTGCCAGCACAGAACAACAGGAAAAAAGCCCACTTCAAACAAATAGGTCTTTTTACAATCTGCTGAATGTTTTGATGGTGTCAGGGTCTTTCAAAAGGAAAACCACCCATGGTCAGGCATATGGAGCAAGTATCTGGTCCTCAGTAATCTGCACTGAGGAGTTGTTCTTCTAGGTCAAACTGCATAAATTGTCAAGTAAGTACAAGCATGTGTCTCTTCCAGCAGCCAGACAGGACTACTAGAGAATTACTCCCCTCAAAAGTGCAGAAGCCACAGATGAAATGTTTTGCATCAACTAAACATTATTTTACCATACACTTTTGAAATGATGATTTGAGAAATAAAGCAATGCCAGATAGAATTGTTGTGGATGTAACAGCTGGTGGGAGCTGTAGCCTACCTTTGGGCTAGTGAGTTTGCTTTACAGGTTACATTTTTCTGTATCCTGCTTTCTTCTGTGCTGAGGCAATGTTATCTGTTCAGTACGGCATAAATACCAATGAATGTCAACCTTTGTTTGCCTCTTCAGCTTCCAAGGGGCTTTCTTGCTTTTGTTCACATTGCTGTGAGGGTATTTTTTTTTATATTCTGTGCAAGTGGATTTAAGGACTGTGCCCCTTCTACTTACCCAGAAAGATATCTCTGATTTGTTAAATTACAGGGTGGCAGAGAATAAATTTTGCATAATAAACCTTATTTCAGGGCCAGTGAAAATTTCATCTATAAATAACAAAAGGTTTAAAGTCACAATGCAGGTGACAGCAGAATGGGCACCACCATAGTGTAAAACACAGACCTTTCTGTCCTCTGTTATTTGGACTCAAGAAAGTTACCAATGTGTAAAGCAGATACATGGTTTCTCTTTTCTAACAAACAGCGCAGTATTTCCTCACGGTCTATTTCATTGTTTTTAAGATGTATAACTATGCTTCTACAATTAAACATATTCAGATGTTAACTACAATTAAAAAGCATTTAAATACAATTCATGAGCATATCAGGAGGAAAAAAATACAAAGCAGCTGAAAGAAACAAAATAAACAATGAAAATCCAGGAGAACGGGCTATGTAAAATATTGGAAAGTTCTCCTGTCTACGAGGTAAACTAGCCTACACACATTCTGAGGTTCACAGCTCAGGATTTTAAACTAAGGAAATTGACAAATTATCATGGTTGATAGGGTTATTATGAAATGTCATTCCTGCTGCTCATGTATAATCTGTCCAGCTACTGCCTCAGAGAAAAGGTGATTGCTCTGCCATATGACCTCCCCATCCAAAGCAATTCTCTCATAACCTCTCATCACTTCTTTTCCAGGCTCAAAACCTGAATTTCTCAATTGTAGTATCAATTACTCCATTTGATAAAAAGGTTCATAATGTTTGAAGCCCAAATTAAAGCCCAAAGTGCTAACATGATAACACCTCTGAGAGATCATTTTGGGGATGTTTCCATTGCCAAACAAACTGCAAATTTTCTATTCCTTGCATATTAAAAATATTATTTTGGCCTGCCATGTTGTTCTGCCATTGGAATTAAGATATAGACTTGAATGAATATAAAATTATGGGTCAGCAAATACAGAGCTTTACCCGTACACTTAACTGGCTCAGAAAATGTCTTGTCAGTATAATTCTTTATGCATATTCTCCATAATTTTAATTTAGTAAAATCTGTACCTATTACTATATAACTTTCAATACAGAGTATTATGTAAGCGCTACATATTGTTACTATGTTATTTTCTGCTGTAAATAATATTGAACAAACACAACACTACAGTAATTTAGTCACGTTGGCTAAAATTAAATACCGAAACCAACTTTTGAAATAAACAAGTTTAATGGACAGGTAGGATTCAAGCCATAGAAATGGTCATTTGGGCAGAAACGTTTTTAAAATTTTACATTATAATTTGCTTCATATCTCACCTGCAAATTGAAAGGGTCTGTATTTGGAATCTGTATTCAAGTCAATGCTAAATATCAGTGAACTCCAGTTTAAATTAATGCAAAGGATATACTCTAATGGAAAAGAAATTACTCACCTTACTAGCTACTTCTAAAGTCTAAATTTCTGAGAGTTTTAAATTGTTGTTCAATATTGTATGTGCAAAACAGCATTTAGTGTCTTCGAAGGACTCCAAGTGGCCAGGCACGTCTCATGCCATCTCTTCTATCTGCATATATTAAAGACATTAGGTCTGTGGTTTCCATTAAGCCCAGCAGTAACAGCTGCTGGGAATCTATCACTCTTGTGCTTTCAAACAACTGGTCTGGATATGTGAAATCTGCAGAACTGGAAGCAATAGCTGGAAAGCATCCTGAATATAAGTAGCACTGTTGCAACCCTAATGGGAAGAAAAAAACATGTGGGTCATCAGTGTACCTGTCATGTATTTCAGGAATTACACTGCCCTTTTAAAATACACTTTTGGGTTTTTTTATATCTGCATCACAGAATCACAGAATCATAGAATGGTAGGGATTGGAAGGGACCTCTGGAGATCATTGAGTCCAACCACCCTGCCAGGTCAGGAACACCCAGGGCAGGCCACACAGGAACAGATCCAGGCGGGTTTTGAAAGTCCCCATAGAAGGAGACTCCACAACCTCTCTGGGCAGCCTGTTCCAGGCTCTGTCACTCTCACAGTGAAGAAGTTTGTCATCATGCTGAGGTGGAACTTCCTGTGTTTCAGCTTGTGACCACTGCACCTCGTTCTATCACGGTGCAATGCTGAAAAGAGCCTGGCCCCTTCTCCTTGACACCCACCCTGCAGATATTTGTAAACATTCATCAGATCCCCTCTCAGGCTTCTCTTCTCCAGGCTAAACAGACCCAGGGCTCTCAGCCTTTACTTGTAAGAGACATGTTCCAGTCCCTTCATCATCTTTGTAACTCTCCATTGAACTCTCTATTATTTCCCTGTCCCTCTTGAACTGGGGAGGCCAGAACTGAACACAATACTCCAGATGCAGTTTCACATTATGCTGTATTAGTCTGTGTACTCGCAAAATATTTTAGAATCTGCAGATAACAAAAATGATGAATTACAGCTTACATCTAAATAAGGACAGCCTGAATCACTATATAAAAACCCGACTTCCTCATCATTTGAACTCTTGGAGAGTTCTGTTTCTAATGTAAGTAGAATAAAATGACAGAGTGTTCAGAAGTAGATTTGACTTCTAAAATACAAACCAGCTATTCTTTCCATCAACAGTACTAATTCTGAATTTGCTGTAGGTGGAAGAAGTTTCACTGAAATTAACAGTTTGAATTATTATAGTGATTTTATCATGTAGTACTATTTTTGGAATTTCTAATACTAAACAGTATAGCAGCTTTTAATTCTCCATGAATCTAAGCTGGGCTTTAGAAGTACAAAACATCATATTCCATATTTCTGGACATTCCCAGGTTTTGCAATTTGTGGAGCTCAGAAAGATACATCAGCTGCAACACCAAACCTACTCTATAACAAAAGGAACTGTAACTTTTTGCTTCAATTTTCCATGATTTTCCTTAAAGTTATTGTTAATCTGGTGCAAAATTGCTTATTGTAAAACAGTATTTTCCTCATTCTTAAGGGAATACAACTTTTATATATAGAATGACAGTAGTCAGTACTGTATGCTTATTTATGTTTAAAGAGAAGTGTGATCTAATTAACAAAGTTAAAAAATTAGTTCTGCAGACAGTACACATTTTAGTACTTTTTAAGCATATTACTCCCTCTTGACCTCTTCTCATTAAAACTGAGGCACATTTTACTCACTGTCCTTCCCTGATGAATAGCTCATGGTGTCTAATTGAAGAGGTAACTCTTAGATCATGGTGTCTAATAAAAGGAATCACTCATGAACATTTTGGTGAAGTCTGACACATGGTTGTGCCTGTGCTGACCAAGCCTGCTGCTAGACTGTGAATCTTTGTAGAAATCTAAATGCCAGTCAGTGGGAAGCACTGTAGCATTCCTGCAACTCAAATTTTACAGAATAGTCTGAAACTATCTGTGAATCAGAAATAATCTGCAATACTTGAAGTAGATAACAGAACAGTAAGAATAGACTTATCCAAGACAACTTGTGAATAGGTTAGAAAGGGGCTAAACAGCACATTGAAATTGTCGCTATGCTCTGACCAATGCAGCAGTAGAATTTAAGAGCTGGCTGGTCTCACAGTAAATGCAATATTACTACTACAGTATTTGTGGGAGACACTGAACACAAAACTGAGAGGTTTATGAGCTGGCACTGAACAGACAGAATGATACAGTCATTATTTTTTATATAGTTCTTTCTTCAGACATCAGTGTGACTGTTTCATTTCAAAATCATTTTAGTAGAACATTTCCTAATGTGAAAAAAGTGAATGCTTACCTCTAATAGCACACTGTTGATGATGGGGTTAAGAACCTCTGCCTTCATGATGCTCTATAAAACGGAAAATAGAATGAAATGCCAGGACATGAATTACATTTAACAGAAATATATGGATATCTCAGAAGTGGTTTTATGGATTCTATGAAGGTCTTGCTTCACCTTGATTCTTACTCAGGCTGCTTGTTACAGTATTCCTAATAACGGTGTCTACATTTCATATGCATTTCAGCAGACCCTATGTACTTCTATCTCTGAGTACAATGAACTAATATGGGCCCAGGGTTTTACTTTATCATTAATTCATATACCACACACTTTCAAGCTGCCTGGTTTCCTATGGATGTGAGATTTATGTGAAGACATTGTCTGTCCATCTGTTTGTCAGTGACCTTTTCATCCTCTGTAAATTTTTTGAACCCTTTCCTCACTTTCAAGGAAGCAAGAAGAAAAAAATACAGATCAGAAGCAAAAGGCAGTTCTCAGAAGTTTCACAAATATCTGCAATTAGAAGGAAATGAAAGGCCCATATTGGCTCCCCTGCAGAAGAAAAAACAGGTGAAATTCAGATCCCCAAAGTGAAAGCAGCATACGTTGAGCTGGACAATGCAGGCTGGCCAGTAAACATAGCTCAGCATGCATAGCGCTTTTCTCAACTGCCAGATAGGAATAAAGATGATTACAATGAGTAATGACGGTTACTAGAGGCTAGAAAACCAAGATTTGTTAGCTCCACTGCTTTTTAAAATGGCAAGTTTTCTTTCCTTTTTTTATTCTTAATGTTTTTTGCACTGTGGGTTGTATGAATCAGTAAGCTAAAGTTTGAGAGAAATCATGTGTAGCAAGCAAAGCTGTTACTTCTTACTTCTGTGTTACTGCTCACTCAAAACATCACCAACATTATAGACTGTGTACAGCCAGCGCTACAACTAATGTCTGAATTATACAGATGGTATTATGTTTCAAAAAGACCAATATTTTCTGTTGTAAGCTATTTCTCAGCTTGCCATGATTTAATGCACTTTGCAGAATACTGGAATGTGTTTGTGAACCTGGATGCTGTTGGTAGGAGGAAGTTGAACCACTAGGACATGCAGGATGATCTCCTACAGTCCTTTGTGACAGGTGCTCCTTACTTTCCTACTCTTTGTGGTGAGCAGAAGGCCCACGTCTTCCTCCAAAAGCTTACAGGGATGTGGCAGATGTGTTGATGATGTGGATGTGTTACAGAAAGATCACCAGACTGCCCTGCTGTCTCTTCTAGACAGCATTCTGGCAGTCGGAAGTGTGTGGTCAATTTCTATGGGTCCACACAAATGTCCACAAAACCAATCTGGTCCTAAAAACTGATTACAGAGTTGATGAGAACAAAATCTAGTGCAATGCTTATGAAAGCTTTAGTTTCCAATATTCTGAGCTGGGTCAGCTTAATATTTCATGTGCAATTTATTTTTATACGTCTGTGCAAGTATTTATTGCAAGTGTCACACAAAGATATGCTAAAATACAATCCCAAAATGCAAAATAAGCAGTTTCTCCCAGAGTAATGGGAAGGAATGTAAATTATTCAGAATAAAAGCAACCCAATAAATCATGTTCTCTACAAATAACTGAATAAAGCTCGCTCAGAGATGTGCTGGAAGAGCTCATGGGAGAACTGGAAGAAATTCCTTTGATGTACATTCACATTTTCATGGAGTAATCAGGAGAAACAGTGTTTGTTCTTCCATGACGTTTACAGAGCAATTTCAGCTACAGTTTTTGCCTCTGGATCCTGCTAGAATATCCAGATGTCAGTCGTCTTTAAAACATCTTGAAAAGCAGGACACTATTTCAAGCAAAGATGTTCACAGATAAATTTATTTTCCCAAACAGAGTATCTTGAGATGCAAGACACAATGATTTTTTTTTAAGGTGGACAACCAAACAGATTTTCTAATCTCTTAAGCCTTTTGAAAACACAGTGGCCCTAGGCCCAGGGATTTAGCAAAGGCTAAGACGAGAGCTTGTGAAACCATCTTAACATACTGCAAGTGTTATCTGTTAATGACTTTTACACAAATGCATTCAAAAGGGATAGGCTGAGTGGGAGATGGAAGTATCATTAAGTTGTGGGACTTCAAATGTGAGGCTCTTTCAGTATGAGAAGGTAAGAAGTGTTGAGAAGGGATCAGGAAAAAATGGGAAATGGTGAATCGAAAGACAGATTTTAGAAGAGGGGGGACACATCATAGGCTACCAAGGCTTATAAACTTTCTCTGCAACAGGGAATCTGCTGTAAAAATGCTGTGTTCTTCATTTGAGGAAAGAAGGACCCTCTTTGCTAGTACCTCATATAAAGCTACTGGACTCGGGTAATAATTTCTGTTTCAAGAAGTGAATTATCTTTGAAAGGCCCAAATGCAACAGAAAATGCTGTTGTCTTACCCCAGCTGCTGTTAAAGAATCGGAAAACTTCTTTGATAAAGATGAAACTTCATTGCACATGGCACCTGTTAAACTGGTTTAAAAAAACAGAGAGACAAATATAAGGCTTGTCCTGTCAACAGATAAAAATCCTATGACTGTCCCAGGTACAAACTGCATCTTAGAAGCCAAGAATGTTCTTAATGCAATCCTGTTTCTAGTAATTTTCAAAATTTTGGGGTAGACTTTGTTCATGATACATCTTTTATATTCCTCCACTCTGAAATCCATCGCTGACTACAGCAGCCAAATGATGTCATGTTAGCTCATCACTAGGCTTTTTTGATAGAGCAGTGTTTCAGTTTTTTTAATTCTAAACTTCTACTTTAACTATTGTTTTTCTGCTGATTGCAGTAACACAACACCTAGAAATACTGTTGTAAAAAAATTCCATTTTAATGGAAACAGTGAGAAGTTTCCTACCTAAGCAATAAAAAATCTACAGTGTACTAGAAGAGGAAGCAGCTTTGTGGTTAAAATAATAAAGAGATCTCTTTTTAGAGCTTTCACTGTTTTGCTAAACGTTCACAAGTGCATGACATAGAACCTCATCCTGCAAGGTACACCATATACCTAATTGCAATTTTTCTGAAAAATACTTGTTCAAGTACTTTGTTTTAGACTGGTGTTCCTACGACTTTGCTATTGTTACTAGCATTCCAGAGGATAAACACTTGCTTAAATACTTTACCTACTTAGGGGTCAAGTGTTTACAACATCTTAACATCAAAACCCAGTGAAAACAGTAGAATTAATTATTATAGAGAGCTTGAGATCTGAATTTTGAGTCCCACTAGATAAACTGCCTTCCTAAATTTATGAATGTTTTGTCATGATTTACTACAAAGTTGCTGACAAATGTGGTCATATTGTTAAGAATTAGAGATTGACTTTTGCATATTTTTGGCAGATAAACACTAGATGATGAAACTTTAGTGGTGGATAATAAGTGCATTATGCACTCTAAAACCAAACTATGTGCTAGCACAGTATCATTTGCCAAGGGAACAGGAAATGCGACCCAAATTATGACTTTCAGCATGTGAATAGGTCATGCTTTTGTTAGCCATGACAAAAATGACAGGTAACCCACGTACCTTCATTACATGAGAAAATGTAGCACCCAGGACCCCTAAAGCCAATGCTGTTTGTTGATCCATGAACTTCCTATGCCTTCAAGTGCCAAAAGCTGAAAAGAGCTTCAAGAATTTTAAACAGATGTCAAATGTTCATATATGAAGTACATAATACTTACTTTGTCAGTACTTTTGCCTGATCTTGAGCTGTTTTTTCTACTTCCTGTCCATGTAGAATTAATTCCGCTACTTTATGAAGTTGTTCAATACAACGAGCAGTTACCTCAGCCAGACTTTCAATGGACAGCATGTAGATTTCCTTAAATTAACAACAGGAAATAATATAATCAATAAAAACAACACTGACAAATTTAGATAGAGACATATAAAAGAATTTGAAACAAAAGAGCCATACCCACCTCAACTGGAAATACCACCATATACATAGTAAAGTAGTATCAGCCATAATGTCAACCCTACGAACAATACTGGAAAATGAAATATCCAGAGATTGTAAAATACAGACCTTATACTCATCCTGAGAAATTAGTAAGAATAAATCTGTCATTTATTTGGATGGGGACCAGGTCAGGCTCTTGAGTTTCCTAACACAGTGCTTTTAAATCTAGCCTAAAGAAATAGAGAGACCCTAACTCTAGAGGAAGTCGTAATTACTTTCATATGGAGGCAAAAGTACTGAATCATCCCTTAGATGAATCTCCAGAGTAGAAAGGGTTAATACTGCCAATAAAAAAGTCGCTTTTATCAGCAATGATAAAAAGTTCTACCTAGTAGCATGCTGTTACAGCTTTCACAAGCTGATGCCAGCTGGAAATCTGCAATCACACAAGAATCTGTAACATACATAGTGTAACTCTGTCTCCCTTGGATCTTTTTTGTAAGGCAACATGACAGATATTTTATTAGAATTCAATCAGAAAATCTTGACAAGATACCAACCACATTTAATATTGCTATAACTTGGCATAAAATATTGAAAACATTGACTCACAGTTGACCTTATCAACAAGAGGGGTCATCTAAACGGACACAATACTTTTAACCTTAAGAGCTGTCTTTCATAAAGAGAATGAACACTTGTGAGTTGTCTTAGTAACTTTTCTGGTTTGTCTGTTTGAGATTCAAACCATTTAAGAGTTTAAATAAACTTTAAGAATTTTTTCCATGTATTTTGACTGGGAGAAAGATGCCAAGGAATGGTGAGGTATGGCTTTCACTGGTCTATTACCATTTCACCACAGAACCCCTCAGCTCAGGGTATTCTGTGCATACACACACAGACACACAGAAACATCGCAAAAATAAAAACAACCTGATAGGCAGAGGAGCTGCTACTTGGATATTTACTTATGGGAACAGACTAACAGTAAAAATATTTATGTGAGTTTCCTATTGGGTCTACACTGAATAGTTACTTATTAATATTTCTTCATACTTCCATGAGTTTAAAAAATAAGTACTATATATAAAACCAACACACAAAGATAAAAAAGTAATCTTATCAAACAAAGTATGGCAATTTGCATAACAAAACTTATCCTCCAAAAGCTATTTTACCTCAACAGTTTTTTTTTTATCTACTTCGGTTTTATCAATTTTGTCTTCTTTTTCAATCTTTTCTTCACCAGGTTCTCCAGGTTTTTCTTGCAGCTTCTCTTCTATATCTACTGGGGTGGAACAACTGGCCTCTTCCAGCCATTCGTGAGCTTTTTTCCTAGCCTGCCAAACAAAGAGCCCAACCCCAAAGTTCAGTTAAAATACGGAATATCAAATGTTCCTGAACATTAATTAACAATACATTTTAATGCTTCATTTTTACATTTAGAACTTGAAACATATCAAGCCTCTGTATGGCATTTAGTTAAGTGTATGTTTAAGAAACTGTAGGGAGAAGCATTTTTGACAGCATAAAGATGGATCAGCTAAGGATAATTCCTCTACAGGTACGATATTCCTAACCAGCGCAGAGATTTGTCACTGATGGCAAAGTCACTAATATTTCAGCCTTATGATGTATCTTTCAAAGTAATTTACATAGAGGTAACTTTTCCCCCACCAAAAAATGATATTAAAAAAAAAAGAAAAATGGAAAGAGATATGTACTACATTTTTAAAGGAAAAATATAATCACCTGCCTTCGCAGACATAGAAACTAGTGGAAAAGCCTTGAAGTTTTATACAACTTCAAACTACTGTTTTGGTTAGTAAGAAATCTATGATGTCTCTTTTTTAATGTGAATTCAAATTAAAATATTTTAAGACCTAAGCCTGAATTAGTTATCCATAGTTTAGCTATGTATCTAGAGAGATAAACAGCAATCTGAGCCTCTAATCAGCAGGCATTCACCTTTAAAGGGGCCTGATAGTACCACTGTGACTAGTGATGTGACTAGCTTCAAGCCATCTAACTTTTAGATGACTGCGATAAATCCAAGACTTTGCTTCTAGCTAAGAATGTCTGCAGAAGTCCCTCAGAAAAAAAAGAAACATGATGAGCAAGAAAAATAATTCTGACCGTAACCTTTTTTCCCCACATGTAAGACCAAATCTGTTGTACTCATGAACTCTGTTCTGCTGAGATATCCCTGGTTCAAGGCTTTCTAACATGGTCCATTTTGCTAGCTCATCATTGCAACAGTATTGCCTTATAAATCTCACCTCTTCTATGAAAGCTATTTTATTATAGTCATTGTTTTACTCCTGTGATTTGTTTTCTAAGCTGTCTAAACTCAGCCAGGTACTGCTCTGTGTCAGATTTCAGAACAAAGCCCTCCCTGTTTTTCTTTGCCAAGAGACAGAGGACAGCTCACTAACAGGTGCTGACCTTATTAAGTTTGTCGGGAGTAGCAGCAACGTGCAATTCAAACAGCAGTTCAGTGAGCATGCTGACAAACTCTTCTCCCATGTCTCCTGCAAGAAAAAACAAGACATTTTTTGTTAGGGTGTTATCACTGTAATGTTTTACACGATCAAATACATCTAGTCAAATAGATTTCCCAAGCACTCCAGCACTTGAAAAATCGTGACAGTGATACAAGAAAGGGGTGTGTGGGTGTGTGTATGCTCAAATAAAAACGAGAACTAGCAACAGAGATACCCGTACAAGCAGATACACTAACTTGACATTTCGACTATTCTTTTTATCCCATTCTAAATCCCACTGTTTCACAAAAACAGGTAGGGGGAAAAGAAACTGCATGATCCCTAATTACCTGACTAAAATACATGACCCACAAAATAATGAAAGAAGAGGTACTAATGGATTCTTTCAAACCAAGGAATAAAAACTGCAGCAGGGACAGATACAAATATGATCCAGAGGAAACACACTGGAAAACATGTTGTCTGTCACTCTGCAAACCACAGCTAAGAGGTGTGTTTTCTTTCTATTTTAAGACTGAGCTTTGCTTAAATGAAGAATATTTTCTGTTCTGCTTTGGAGTAATGAGCCTTGAAGAATCTGCACTTTACAAGAATCATGAGCAAAGAAATATCAACAGTACTCAAACTTCATCTTCATTATTATTTATTATCTATATTATTCAATTCAATACTCACTTTGGTTACTGTCTCCCCTTAACCTCACATATGACATTTTTGGAGTTAATGGCTTTCAAAATGTAGGTAAAGCTATTTTTTCAGATATTCTACTCTCTTCATTTCATACACAACCAAAAGGAAAAGAAGCTGCCGTGAAAAATACATGAAAGAGTTGCATAATCAAAGTGAGAGGAAACATTATAGAGAAGGGTATGCATTTGTCTTTCTCCTACTCATGTCAGAAAATCTTTTCCTTTTCTTTCTTTTCATATTGATTTTGCACCTATCTGAC
This sequence comes from Chloroceryle aenea, assembly GCA_013399075.1. Taxonomy (NCBI): domain Eukaryota; kingdom Metazoa; phylum Chordata; class Aves; order Coraciiformes; family Cerylidae; genus Chloroceryle; species Chloroceryle aenea. The sequence continues at coordinate 218,793 of VWZY01009650.1, forward strand.
TGTTAAGCAAAGACAGAAAAAAAAACCACAATTCCAGTTTCAAAGGTGCCAAGAACAAAGCCTAGCCCCAATCCTTTCCCAAAACAGTCCTCCGAAGATCACTGCAGTAATTTCACCTTGTGTAAGACTGAAAGTGTTGACGGTAGAAACTAAAAGCAGCAGTAACATCTCTGAATGAGATCCCGAGAGTCGAGCGTATGATGGGGTCTTGAGAGTTTACAGAAGACAAATGGCCACCCTTTTCAAACACTTGAATGTAAAGTCCTGGTTTTCCTCCCTGCTAGGTTTGTGGGTTTTTTTGAGTATATCACTGACAAATGATATAAATAACATGACTCTGATGATGAGAAAGTGGTAACAAGTTCGCAGTAAGTGGTAACTAACTTTTCTCAAGCACTGCTCAGTGGCTAAGATGTAACATTTTAAAACAAAATTATCTTTGTCTTTTTACAGTGGTGGCTTCCTTACATAATGGAAAAAAACATAAGTTTTATTGAGCTAAGAAGCATAAATCAAAACTGTACTGAAGGCAGGACAGTTGTAGTTTTAAACTGTTTAGCAAGCAGGATTAAAACTCAAAATTCCTCCACAGAATTTAACAGAGCTTGCTACCTATTGCTATATTAGCTAGATTCGGGAAAAATATAGAATTCTGTATAGAAAATACACTATTAAAAGAGCATATGGCTTACTGAGTTGACTTTATAAAGTATAAAACCTACTTATGGGCTTAACAGGACCTTAACTGTATCAACTAGCTTGAGCTAAGAACACCAACTAGAACGAAGCCTTCTCTTCACAGCAAGACATGAGCTGAACTTAATTCTGATTGAGGAACCTGTTGTTAAACACCACTGTCTTTTATCTACACGAGATGTCAAATGATGAAGTAATATTTCTGGTAACATTGATCTCAGATCACTTTCTTAGTATAATTATTAATTATGCTACAAAAAGATGCTTAACATAGCCAACAAGCCATTTCAGGTAAACAATTCCAGTTTTAAAAGCATCACCCCAAACAACACAAACCTAGACCCTAGAAGATCAAGTGTACTCCCGGAACGACACATATCCGTGCCCTCCAGAAAGCTAAACTTACTTGTAAAGTATGTCCAGAATACTAAGCGTAGGCAACAGTTGAGTTGCTGGAATCCAACTTAAAGTATGTAAGGATTGGGAAATTAAAGGTATCAATGAAACACTAAACTGTGAAATAGAACTGTGGTCCACGAGGGAAAACAGACATGCAAGTCATGTGAAACATTACATGGAAAAGTGCTGGATATTGTGGGTTTTTTTTCTAAAAATGGCAGACAATTGTCATGTAAAGGACTATTAATGGAATTCTTTATGTTTACAAGGTTTTATTCATTTGCTGCATAAATGCACTAAATAAAAACACTTAAGATCCTGTGCATTAAGAAATTTAGGAAAAGGTCTGTTTTCCTGAACTCAGGAGGATCATGAGAAGCCTTCATTCACTATGACAAGATTTGAATTAAGATAACACATTTTTGTGACTGGAAAAGGTATCCAGATTAGGACACTGTCTAGAAGGAAAGTGTCAAAGCACTACACACTGTTAAGAGCACCATCAGTACAGTGTTGCATGTCCTAAGTCTTATGGGTGAGAGGCTGAAGAAAGAAGTAAAGGCCACATGTCCCAGGTTAGGGGCCTGACCAGAGTAATTGTAGGCTCAGCCCTAACAGAGAGTACTTTGAGAAGTCATTAACCTTTCTATTCTTTTGGTGTCCTCCAGTGGAACTAAATGAATCCAACTTAATACTAATAAATTAAATTTATCTGTAGATCAAATACTAATAAAACTTGAGCCTGGTTGCACTAAAGGACTTAAGTCATTTTGAAGTGCAGCCCGAAGTAACACCCATTCAGCTGTAAGGTGCAGAGAACATATGTGTGGTTGTTATTTCCACTGTCACGTAGAGGAGGATATGTTACTGCTACTGGTTTGCTTTTGCAAAGGAAAGCTTGCAGCACATTCTGATCTGCCTTTTTTTTTTTTTTTAAGGTGCTCACTGCCTTGGTCCCAGTCTATCTAAAAGTCCAGTTAATGTTTCAAGGTGCATGACCAGCAGCTGTGCTTCACTGAAAAACCAGAACTTCTACCCACCACAGAAAACATCGCTTTGTGTAAGAAACAGCTTTTGCTGGGGGCTGGTTTCAAACCAAACAATTATTTCCTACATAAATTAAGGAACAACAGACATCTTATAAATCCTCAGTCTTTAACACTTTCTCGACTTCTGTTTCTCACACAACCACACAGAGGAATGTTGGGTTTTAAAGAGCAACAAAGGAAAAAAACAACAAAACAAAAAACCCACAAAACTCTACCATACTAAGACTTTACACTAAACACTTGCTGTCCTCCCTATGAGAGACATCAGGCATATTGATTAAGCACTGCTAGGATCTGAGCAGAAATGACTTTCCAGTTAGAACATGTGGATGTCAGCTCAGTTTTTCTAACTTTTCTGAAGAAATCATAGAGAAATCATACCTCACCATCTTGACAAATGTTGGTTTTACAGGCAAAGCATCCCTGAGAAGATCAAGAGGATGTGGAATAAATCTCAGCATGTACAGAACAACCAGGTGATCAGGCCCAGTCAGCATGGATTCAGGAAAGGCAGGTTCTGCTTGACAAACGTGATCTCCTTCTATGACAAGGTGACCCGCTTACTGGACGAGGGAAAGGCTGTGAATGTTTTCTACCTGGACTTTAGTAAAGCCTTTGACACCATTTCCCACAGCATTCTCCCAGAGAAACTGTCTGCTCATGGCTTGGATGGGCGTACACTTTGCTGGGTAAAACACTGATGTGTGGCTGGGCCCAAAGAGTGGTGGTGAACAGAGTTAAATCCAGTTGGAGGCTGGTCACATGTGGTGTTCCCCAGAGCTCAGTAATGAGGCCACTTCTGTTTCATACTTTTATCAATGATCTGGATGAGGGGATCAAGTGCACCCTCAGTAAATTTGCAGATCACACCAAGATTTACTGATGCAAAAGTGAATATAAGTAATATAGTACTTCCTTATATTTTCTGTATCTCACACTTCTATTACAATATAAATTCAAAATTAAGCACTGACCAGCTTCCAGAGCTTTTGAAGTATTAATTTTAGTGACTACCTCATGAAAAATATTAGGATATCAGAAATTACAGTGTAGATTGTTATTTTTTTAATTACTACACACAGAAGTAACAATTGTTCATATGGTTAAGTCTCTGTATTTCTAATTACCTTTTTGTGCCTGCACCACTTCGTCATCTGATTCCTTTGGAACAAAAATCTCTTTTATAGCAATTAAATCATTTTTCATGGTCTCCAACTGCTTTCCATCAAGGGTTGCTAAATATGACTGAATCTGTAAAAGAAAGGACAGTAAGCATTCTCAATCACAACAGAGCATTTCTAAAATCCTCATTTAGAGCCCAATACCAAGATAGGCTAAGAAATTGAAACTTCCATTATGATAAAATCTTGTTGCTAACCTTCCATTGTAGACACATTCTCAGTTCTCATCAACAAAACTTCTTGATCAACACAAAAATTATACAAGTCTTGCAAGATTATTGGGTCTCCAACTTCTCCCAGACCATTAGTTTTCAATTATAAACATATGGTTTAATTGAGGACTGTAATAAGCATTTGGAGATCGCTTGGATGAAGAAAGCAAGAAGAGCATTGTCAGTCCAAGCACTCACAGGAAGAGTTGGAAAAAGAAGCCTGTCTCCCCTCCTCCAAAATGCAACCAAAATTATTGACAGTCTACCTGTTCCGAAGAATGTATTGACAGATCTTTGCATGTCTCAGATATCTGCAAGTTCCTGTCTACCTAACAGAGTGGATGCCTAAGAGGGATGGAAAGAGATTCTTTGAATCTTTGTTTGTTAGGATGACAGTTACATCTTGTTAATCCCATGATCGCTCTCTCTGCCCATGGAAGCCAAGAGAAATGCCTTCTCTCCCCTTGACACATAATTTTACTTCTAGGTTTGTTTCAACGGTCTTTTTTTTTTTAAGCTGGCTTGACTTATGTGTAGACTGGCTCAGTGAGAGACTGGAGAAAGATGTACTCTCCTTTATGTATCCAGCACAAATGCTCAGGGTTAAACATAAGATAAAGTTGGGAGACCCAACTCAGGTTGTGAAGGACTACCTAGGGTTTTTTTGCCCTTCTCTATTGCATTGTCCATTTCACTGAATTAACTGGCAAACTTTTTTTAATGGAAACTTTTAAAATAAAATCTTCAAAATAGTTTTAAATCCCTGCTATTAGAAGCACATAGGACATTAGCAATGCCTTCAGTCTCTCTTGCACTGCCCCTCTACAGCTGTTTGTATAGGTTTCAAGCCTACAGTACTGTAAGCATTCACCTGTGCATGTGTATGTTTATGGTAACTGCAATATTTATCAGGGAATTGGACTTGTTGACCCACACTTTTGCATTCAATACTGTTGGAGTGAGTAGGACTATGAACAACGTGTTATCCAGATGTGACATGAAGCACATCAGAAACCTCATGGGAACAACCTGCACCAGTCTTAACTTACCCTGTGGTATTTCACGGTAAAAGAACAGTGCAATTAAGCTGCATTTGTTTTCTATTTCCCTTTCCTGTTTTGCAGGGGTTTCTTGGTGTTGTTTTATTTGTTTTTTTTTTTCCAAAAGCAGGCCCTTGAACCTTATATGTGGATTTTGGAATTAAAATTTTTCATTTAGACATAAATACTAAAAATAAAACCAACATGGATGGTATGTAACTAGTTGTTATTAATATAAGCTCTTTTTATTATTATTTCTGAGAGAAAATAAAAGATTTTTAAAAATAAGTTGGCTATTTTTCATTAAAAACAACCCAGAGAGAAAGAAGTGCTCTTTACAAAGCCGAAAAAAGAAGAAAACTTTTATTTTAAGAAATTTATTCAGAAAAAAAACACTTCAAAACAAAATGCCACATATTGGAATCTACAAAAATCTATTAAGCAACTGTCAGAGATCTACTGATCTACTAGCAGAGTCAATAAATTGACAGCTGAAATAAAAAATATATTTACCATATAGGCCTTAGTAATATTAACGTGTTCTTCAGACAGACATTTGTATACTTCCAGCAATATCTTAGGGTATTTTTATGGAACTTTAAAAACTAACACAATAAAGAAGGCTTAGGAATTGTGTAAATAATCTGGACTTCATTTTAATTCACCACCCTCCAGGTGTGATAGGTCAGGAATTCCTGAATGTAAGTACCAGTGCCTGACACAAAAACAAAAGGCTTCAGACTCCTTACAAAATCTGAAAAGACATATGCAAGGTGGCTCAAGCTGAAAAATACACACTGGGTGTGGTCTTAACAAAAACAACTTTCAGTTATGAAGTTGTTTGTTTAGAGTTATCTTGGAGTTAAATTGTAGGAGTACTGAGATTAATTTCCTGAAGCCAAGGACTGGCCCATGGGACCAATCCAGCTCTCTCTCTAAAGTTGATGGAAAACTTACTGTTCATTTCACAGACACCAGCAGAGTGAAATTAACATAAACATCCAATTTTTACCAACTACTTTGATTTATGCTGTTTGTGTACTGTACCTGAGCTTCACTTTCATTTGACAGGATTTCCAGAGCTTCAAGATGAGACAAACCTTGGAATTCATCAAAAAGTAGTCCATAATGTGCTGTTCTTTCAACTGTAACTTGCTGGGCCCGCCTCTGTTTCTCTTTTTCTTTAGCTTCTCGCAAGAGCTGCAAAAATAGACATCATTCCTGTTGTTTTATTGGTAGTGCTGCAGATACGAAAGATTTTATTACTTTCTGCTTCTGCTTGTCTAGGAAATGGTAATAAAATTTGGGACTATATCAAACCTGCAGAGCTGAACTTTTAGAGTTGAAATATCTAACTTCTTTTTTGATAAACTTCTCTAATATAATATTTATGTAGTATTCTAATTGTGGTTTTGCCAATGGCAATTTCTAACCATCTTTTTTTAAAAAACAATGAACAAAAAAAGAATCTTGCTTATGTTCTGTGTCTTATGTCTTATGTCAGCTATGGATATAAATTTAGCCACCAGTTACAATGAAAGAAAAATTAAAAGGACTATTTCATACACAGTCTTAAACAGACATGCAGTCTATTTCACAAACCACAAAATGGGAAGAACATTATTTTCAGGACCTACTTATCTACTTGCATAAATAATGCACTTACATAAATATTTCCTATAAAATATTTTTAGCAGACACTAAAGTCAGTTTTATGTGACAGCAGGACTGACAGAAGAGGTTCACCTAATAAAGTAGGACTTCCACTAAATATGCGGCAGAACTACAGTCCATATACTTGGGGATATTTTGGAGAGATCTTCTTATGCACTTCTATTAGCTTATAAGAAGGATAGAATAATATATAGGATAGGATCTTCTATTCCTTCCTTTTCTTTCCAGGAAGAAATAGCCTCTCATATGAATTTGCTACTGTAAAACTGTAAATACATTCTAAATGCATCTTAAGACACATACAAGCCTCTGAATACAGGTGAATTCTCACCACTTACATAATTCTATCATTCAAAATTTCTACGACGTTGTCTTCAGTTATTCATTTGTTACAAAAGAGTTATGATGGCAGATTTTTCAGTCTCCACCGTCAAAAGATCCCTCAGAAAGTGAGCTTCCTTCCAAAAAGGAAGCACTGTGTTATCTGATACATAAGAACTGGTTTATGTCACTTTCTGCTTTGCATTTTATTGTGTGAATTCATGCATATTTGTCCTGGTTTGAGTGAGAACAGAACTAATTCTTTTCAGTGATTTTACTTTTCAGCTCAGTTCTTCTAACTAACTGCAGGGAGAAGCAGATGGGAGAGGTGACCCTAAACTCACCCACGAGGTATTCCATTCCATGTATGTCATATACAGTATAAAGTGGAGGGACCTGGAGGGTCTAGAGCTCTCTCTAGGGGCTCCCAAGCTGTTCTCCCCTCTTGGACCACTTTGCCAGCTTTGCTTGGCTTGGCCCAGCCAAGGTCCTCTTTCAGTTCTTTCCTCAGAGCATCCGATGAGGACTCCATCCATTCTGCCTTCAATCCCGATCAGTGTGTTCCTGAATCCAGTACCAGAATCCAGCTCCTGATCACAGCTCCCAGGACTCCCCCGGGTGCCTGCTCCACAGCATCGGTGATGGTGATGTAATTACCATCAGGGGGCTGGGTTCAGTACTGGTTTTGTATATATTTGTATATATTCCATTACTATTATTCTCATTCAAGCTGTTCTAGTTTCCTTTTCTAATCGCTAAGTCTCTCTCCCTTCCTCCCTTTCTCTTCCCCTCTGGGGAGGGAGGGGGGTTAACAGAGAGCATCTGTTATAGGTCTAAGGGGCTGCCCTGACCCTAAGCCATGACAATATCATTTAGGAAGGTATTCTCAAAAGCTCATTTTAACCCTGTAGATTTTAGCAAGGGTTACGGGCTTTTGTCCTTCTGTGATAATATCAGTCTGTTCACTTACATGACAAACACTAAAGTTGAAACATCTTATTAAAAGAAAAATACCCTATTCCCCTCTACTTAGTAAAACTAAAGTTTTTTTCAATGTCTATTGATTTCCACAGCCTCTCTCCTCTCAGGTTCTAGAGAGCTAAAATAGTTTTTTTACCAACAGCAATTATACTTCTGTTCTGGTTTTATCATGTCTCTGAACTTTTAAACATACAAGTCACAGCTGTGTAAGGGTACCATTAGTTTAGATGGACATTAAGACATAGCTTTTCACAGCTTTAATTCCTAAAAAAACAGCTTTAATTCCTAATGAAACATATGTCATATTCTGGTATTACTCATTTCCAAGGTAAGTAGTATATTGGCACTTATGGCGGAAGATACCTATCTACAGCTGTTACAGAAACCCTAACATAGACTCTGTCTCCCAAGTGTAATATTTATCACCACACATATTATTAAAATCAGCTATTGCACATGTGATTATGCAGAAAAAAATGATGATTTTACATTATCTTTTGTGGTTCTGTGAAGAAAAATAAAGTAGTGCAAATATAAAGCATAATAATTATTTCCATAAGCCTAGACAATGCCTGATGCAATACATAAGACCTCTCCCTGATGCACCTTAAATTCTGGAAAAAGAATGTGAAACTGCACTGACAGATCTGTATTTAAATAAATCCAACCTGAGATAGAGAAACTGTTCTTGCCATCAGTGTTTTGGTTCTCTTAAATCCAGGATCACTTTCTGCAAGGACATTCATGGTTGTCTTCCCAATAAATTCCAAAGCGTCTAAGCCTCCAGATAATACACTCTTCCCCTGTATAAAACAACGAAATGTGATTATTTTCTTTTAACTTTATGTTAATTTGAACTGTAAAGCAATGTTTTTGTCAACTGTCTTTGAACAGTCAGGTCCCTGGATTCTCTATGCTTTAACGATAGGATCAATACATTTAAAAATTATATTACTTTTTTCAGCATTTATTTTCAAAAAGAAAAAAAATGAATCATACAAATATTTCTGGCTAATTAAAAGACTTACACTAGAGGAAATCTAACACCTGTTGCCAGTAAAAAAAACCAAAAGAATAATACTTCAGTTTCATCTGAAGTGGCATACTTCAGTTTCATCTGAAGTGGCATCTGGCCATGGGAACATAATTTAGTATGAGTAATATGAGCCAAAAAGTCCATCATGAGCAGGATGACTCTGCCTTACCTAATCGCTTTCTAAAATTTTGATACCTGTGATAACTCTGGAACTGTCTGTCAAAATACAATTGCTTTTCCTGAGTCTTCATATCTGCATTAGCCCTCACTCACAATTTTTCATGTCCTCTGAAGAATTTTCATTGGATTTCCATTTCAATCTGGATTACGCATCTGTCGAATACTCAGACGCTGATGTAACCAGACATATAATGGAAAATCCTACCCAAATCTTGTATGGCATTACAGGCAACTTACTGAGACCTGAAGTTACTCTTTTTGTTCAGTGACATTCATCACCATGGTATAGTAGTGTCTCTAGGTTTGCATAAGAGCACATTTCTCTTATTTGAAATCTTATACAATGCTTACGTAACCTTACTGATATCCAGCTCCCATAAGCCCTATGATGTTCCAGATTCCATAGCAACAGTTTTAGGAATAACCTATCTATAAGAAGCTCTCTCTGCCCCAAGGTCTTTGGTATTAGAGTGATGAGGCACTCGAAGTGACCTGGATACGCACTAAAAGAGAACAGCCACTTCATAAAATATGCTCGATGGGGAGTTAGTATTGTGTGTTTTTCTGGTTGATGCTTAAAGTCTTAAAATTTCAAGGAAAACACCTTAATGAAAAGCTCAGAGGAAAACATTTTCTATGGTAATAGTGTGTAAAAAATATTGGTGAACAAGATGACATAAAAAATTATTTGGAAACAACGTGGTACAGGATTTTGCAAAAGAAAACCAGAAAAGAATGAACTGCATCACAAAGCAAATATATGGAGAGTGTAATAGCAAAGAACTGTGGATAGTTTTTCCCTCACTGAGTTTGCAATTAGACCACCTTCTGGGAAGGTTAATATGAAATGAGAGACTGGACAGAGAGGTGAAGGTAAGTGCCAGGGACTAACAATACAGAGTTTAGTAAAAGCTTTAAAATAAGTAAATGGTGCATTTTCTTATCTGCCTTCAAAAATGATAACCATTCTTACCATACTTTCTCTAGAAGTACTTAACTGTAAACAAAGTAGATGATGGTACCATAACTATAGAAAAGATTTCCCAAAGACTGTATTTTTCACTGAAACTGGTGCCAAAGGAGTAGCTGACTTAGTTGTGCTTGACTTTTTTTTTTTTTAAATACAGTTATTTTGCCATGAAAGAGAGTCATAAACAGACTTAGAACAGAGCTGTTTTTAGAAAGACCTACAACTTAACAAATGTGACCTACAGAGAAGTTGCACCTAAAAATGATGAAGAATAACTAGAGCAGAGCTAAAATGACTCACTGTGTTCTGTACAGCGTTAGTGATAGCTGACAACATGCCACGGGATCCAGATGAAGAAGAAGGGATATTCTCAGAAGAGCTTTGGTCCAAAGGATTTTCTCCTTCTAACAATAACAAAACAAACAACAAAACAACAACCAAGCTACAGCATACTTTCAACTCTGCAAGTCACAAATTACAGTAAACTGGATTCCATGATCAGAATTTTAATATTTTGTAAATTGGACTAATCTGGCAGTGTCAAAGAGTTTTGTCCAATTTCAGTGAACTTGAACTTACGTATAATTGGTGTTTCAGCTGCAGGAGGCTCTGATGTTTCCAGAGATGCTGAACCTGTGGTATGAATTCCTAGGGTAGTTCCTGCTTTTTCCTTTACTGCTGTTATCCCATGACCTGCAGCAGAAGAACATTTTAGATTGTATTTGAAATCTTATCACTAACAGCACATAGTATTCTTATACTCCACGAATGATGACAGTCAGAGTAACTATTAAGCTTACCTCAATTCCTTATTTTTTTTCTGGGTTAATAATTCAATTGTTCTACCATATCTAGTATATAAACTGACTAGAAACAATAAAGCTGAAATAAAATACAAATGACACTGAATCTGAAATGTAAAACTTTCTTCAGTGGCACATCTATGTTTAGCTGGCTGCTTTTCAAAATGCTAAATAATATATTATGATCAGTTTAAACAGAAATTGACAGTCCTAATGCTGTACGGTTTGGCCTCATCTAGTTTTCAGAAATCTACAACAATTAACCCACAATTAATGGGCTGTGGGTGACTGCAGGGCTGAGGTAGGGAATTTGTTGAGGTAGGAACATTGTGCTATGTTAGGTAAAGATTCTAGGAATACTGACCCAAAGTTACTCAGGATTTAAGCTCCTCAGTTGCTCATTTGAAGTCAAATTCTAAAGCGTCTCTCCTGAAAGCTGCTATTTAAATATACTTTGCAGGGTCTTTTAGTGTCAGTTGACACAGACAGAATTAATATTCCAGTGGTAGCTGATTTCCTACAGAGATTTTACCACCTTTACCTGATGCATATATAGCAACTCCCTAACTCTCTGTTCTAGCAAAATGGCCTAATTTAATGTAAAGAATATATATTCCTAGTGTTTTTATCTGAGTAATTTTGACAGAATGGGATTGCTTTGCTAGTTTTCTACACGAGTTTATATTTACAGTAGCAGATCACATGGACTGGTAGTATCCCACTAAACGACAGGGTAGGATTGCCTGGTAGTCAGCAAAAGGAGGCAGTAGCTTCCTAATCTGCATCAGCTATAGTTGAAAAGCACTGCCCATTAAAAAAGACTACTCTCAAGTTGTCTGCCTATTGTGCTTCTGGATGTATCCACAAGTATGTTGATTGATATGCTCCCCTCATTATAAATGATCCAGCCAGCTCATCTTCCTTAGCCAGGCATTTCTGCACATCACCTGAGATACAGTAAGTAAACAACCAACCAGGTGAGCAATATTTCTTTCCAATACAAAATGAAATGGCTTCAGTGACCCTGTTTGATGTATTCTTGCACAGTACACTGACACTGCATCTCACCTGAAGTGGATCACTCTAGCAGTAGGACAATACAGAATGCTTTAACTATCTGCCTAACTACTTTTGAGAAGTATTGATGATGACTTCATACTTCTTTGCTTTGTTACCTTAAATTGAACTGTAAATAGATACATGATCTCAGAGAAGTCATTGCTCAGGCAAATAGCTAGACATCTAAAGTATGAAGTCAAGCATAATGATTCACTAAATGTTGACCACACTTTCTCACAATTGTGTGTACTTTCTATTAGAAAAGTTCAAAGCATCTTTTCTGAGTTGTGTTAGCTGCAGCAAGTAGCCTATCATTTGCCAGTGCTCTGCAGTATACTGGTACATACATGTGTGTGTGTAGTTGCATGACTATGCTTTGGAACATCTGAATAAAGAAAGATGCATCAAAATGATTTGAAATGGGGGAAGCTTTGATTTATGATTCTATGATTTCCAGATGGGTTGTACATCAGGTGCTCTGTGAACTGAACAATAAATATACTCTAGGAAACATATGTGAAGAAGTACAACTGAAAGATCACATACAAGAAATCTGGAGTATCTAGAGGTAAACACAAAGAAGAGATGAGCAGAAACAAGTAATTTTCTGTATGACAGCATAAGCTGCAAGCTGTCCTGATATTTTACACTGAAAAAGACAGAACAGACAGGTAAATACTTTTACCTGTCTAAAGAAAATATGATCTCTGTCTATTTTATCTCATGTCTTACAAAAACTATCAGTATGTCCAACTGTAGAGAACATACCAGGTTATGTACCACAGTGATTTAAGTCATTGCTGGATCGCTTCTTGCCTTTTGCAGAATCTGTTCCAACACAGATAATGGAAAGTGGCACACTGCTTTGGCTAATCCCAATTGGCTCAACTGCATGACTAGATTCCGGAGTCATTTACTCTGCAAATTCCTGGGAACTGTGGTTTTAAACCAATGTAATAGATATTTCATGTCACACACATTTCCATTTCTCCTGCTCACAACTTTTAAAATGAGCAAATGAGATCTATTCTTTCCATTGACTTAATTTTTCTTATGGACTTGACTTTCTAGCAAAGTATTATTGTCCTATAATTATATTTAAAGAATAACTACGAAGGCTAAGCAAAAATTTCCTTTTAACTATCTGCAAAAGTTGTGGATTTTCAGATTAATTTCCTTTTTTTTTTTCTGTATCCAAAGATGTGGAGTTTTTTTATATATTCTGTAATTTGGTCCTCATAGTTTTGCAGACAAGCTGATACTTCCAAGAAAAGGAAGCAGGCAGGTGCTGTACTGATATTTAGAGACGTAAAAAAGGCATCATATTCAGGGCTGTAGTTGCTTGCACTAGAATGAGAAGAAAATATTCCAGGCCAGCTAGAAGTAGTTTTGCTGAGGTAAGCTGTATGGCACCTTTGGACCACAACAACAAAGCCAGATGAGACAAACAACAAAACCACAACTGAAGCAAGTCAGTGGTGTTAAAATACACACATATGCACAAACACAGCAGAAGCACTGTTGCTCTGGTAATGAAAATGATTACTTGTCGTTTCAAAAGGCACAGAAATAAAAGAGGTTATGGGAGATGAGCCTACATTTTAGAGATAAAGGCGCACTGGTTTTGTTACACTGGATGTGTTATGGCAACTGAGCTGATACTGTAAATTTAGGAACACCTCTGACACCTCAATTTACTCATCTGTAGCAGCAGAGACAGAAGAGCTATGCAGTGGGGATTGCTAACTGCACACTTTTTGATGAAAACATGCTTTTTTCCCTGTGTTGTTGCTCATTTTTCTTGCCTACATGATTTCTATTAGCTGGCAATTTCAGAGAATATTGTTGCTAATCTTGCTAGCTGGAATATTTCATTTGAAATGGAAGGTTTTGTAAGCAGTGTCTAAAAACGTGGCCTGCCTTTGAGTTTGCCTGATCTGCCCAAAGCCAGATTACAGCGCTCACAAATGCTTTAGTCAGATACATCCCATTTCACTTTAGGCTCTCTTATCTTCCACCTCCCAGTTTAGGATTCTGTGCAGCTTAGGATTCTGTGACGAGCTGAAAGAGGGCACCAGATGTCTCCAGAGGGCAGTTCAGCATGTCTGAAGTCTAAGCCATTCGCTGTAGAAATTGCTCTCCCTTGTTAATCTAGTACTGCCAGGCAACTGGACTCCCTGCTTCAGTGGTACAGATGGGGAGGAAGAGTTTGAGATTTTGCCTGTGGCTACCACCCTCTCTTTGTCCCTTGTGTTGCACCACGGGGGCATTTCTGACAACCACTTTTGTCTAGTATGATGAATGAAGATTCACCTGGTTCAAGCTAAAGATGAAGATCAAGGCCTTAAATTACTATCTGACCCTGACTGAGAAACTGAGGAACCTGAAGATGGCCAAAGGGGGCATCATTCCACTATGTGAAGTATATATATGTGGAAAAGCCATCTGTGCTCTGGTTTTTCACACTAAAAAAGTAGGCCCCTACTGAGCTCACTGTCAGGCTTTTAGAAAAAGTCTCTTCCTTGTAGGTAAAACAAAGACACAGGCTAGATTTTGGTGATAGCTGGGCTGTCTTGTCTGTCAATCAGGAATAACTCCAACTAAGAGAGTAAATAAGACTAGTCTCAGATCTCCTTATTACAATAATAAAAGGTTTTAATAGCAATAGGCATAAAGGCTGCTACAATAGGTTATTAGTTCTGAATCTCTTCTAGATCGTAAGCCCATGTTAAAAGACATAAAGACAGCAAACAGGATTGCCACCCCCAAAAGCATACCCACACTTCCTCCCATCTGTTACTTGCATTTAGTATTCGCAAAGATGATGAAATGTGAAAAAGGGGGTTCCTGCTACAGCAGCTCTAAAGTGTTATTTACAAAACAGCTGAGTAACCACCATGTGATTTCTGGCTCAAAACCATTTTTCCTTTAATCAGCTGAATTCATGCTATGAAAAAAGTCTTCTGAAGAGATTAACTGTCCTTTTTATGACCACATAAGGTACAAGTGTAACACCCAGCCTGTGGGGTTTTTTCGTATTGTTCTTTATTTCACAACAATGTAGTAATATCTGTTGAGAATTTAAATCATATTTGCTTAATTTCAATAATTTAGTTTCACATTGTCTGAAGCATTTGTATTTCCATTGCACATGGACTTCAATTTAAGCTATGCAATGCTGATTATTACACATACCTATGCATAACAATATCCAAGCTCACAAACACAGAGACATCACAAGTGGCATTTCATTCTGTCATACTGAGTGACAGGAAAAGGTTTTCAGCACACCAGGGAGAACTATGAATGTCTGATATCTCTGTCTGGCATTCTACTAGGTGAAGAACTAGATGAGGAATATACACAGGCACAAAATAATCAAGATAGCAGAATAATAATTACAAGCAATGCATGAGAAAGATACGTTAAGTAGCCTTATGGTATGAATTTCAGAGAGTATGTAAATTAAATAGCTGGGTTCTATTTTTTTTACTTTTATTGTGTAAGAGGTATAAACAGGTGTTAGTCTTACCAACGGCACTAGAGGTAATAAACCTTGAACTTACATGGAGTGAAGCACATGCATACAACATGACAGAGAACAGACTTTGCTTGGAAATGCAGCTTGCTGAGCACCATAACTTTAAGCACCCTATGAACACTGTAATTCATCTGTGCAAACAACACGGTATCTGAAAGGCAAGGCTTGTAGAAGATAGTAACTTTCATTAAGTTAGCAGATAGGTTAACTGGAAAAAAAACAGAGAGACAAACTTTCAAGTACACAAGCCCTTTTTAAAAATGGAAGTCGCAAGCTTCAAATACAGACTGAGAATATAGTTTTCCTCATTTAAACCCTGGGGATAAAGGCTTTGCTGTCACAGCTAAGCTAGGCAGCCTAATGGCTTCTTGATATTGGTCTAGGAGGTTCTGCTCCTTTCATGTTCCGTATTTGTCCCTTCAGCTTGCCCTGGCACTTACCTCAGTGGGTTCAAGGAACTCAAGAGGCCAAAAAAAATGTATTTTTCTCTCATCTAGAGTTATTCCTAAATCAGTTTAGCTTCCTGCACTGGATTACCATGAGCTCAGAGGAGCATGAGTGCTGGCACAGGGAGGTGGAAGAAACATGCAAGGAAAAGAGAGGTGACGGACTGCACATTTCAGTGGCTACTAGCCATTAATGACATGGGCTTAGCTACTGTGGTAGCCTTCTGTTAGAGTAGAGTTTAATCAATACTGCAACTAAAAAAAGCTGGATGCTGTAACTGCTGATTTACCAAAAACCACAATTTCAAAGAAAGAGGGTAAAACGGTGACAGTAAGTAGAACTGGTTGTATCTCCAGATCACAGTGAGCCTACTTCTCTCATCCCATCTCATCATCCCAGCAACTATTTCAGTGGATCTGCTTCACTGTGGTTCCACAAGGGAGGAAACTAAACTACTTAGACCTTTTAGAAACAAAAGAAAACTCTTAATCTCAGTAATGAGGCAGATTCAATAACTTTCTTAGTGTGACATCTAGTGTCAAGACACTAAGCATGGTTCAGGCAGTGACTGCTATTAATCCAAAGGCATTACAGATTCTGTACATTATGTATGTTACAGATCTGCTTTGTGCTGGGGACCTTGACCCAAATAATGTCAAAATCAGTTTGAAGACAACAGACATTTTCTTTAGAGTACAAAACCATCAGCAAAACAATCACTGTCTGTATATGCAGTTAATTAAAGGGAGATAACATACAAATTATATATGGAAACTACACTATTATTAGATACTAAAATCAGCTCTGCTAAACAAATTATAGCCATGCAGTAAAACTGCTAATCTGTCTAGGAGCTCTAAATCAGGATTTGCAGGATAATGAAACCAAGATCCTTGGAACAACAATTTCACCTCAGTCTCTAAGAGAAAGGAATATCAGAAAGAAATTTTTTACGGTAAGAACAATCGGACACTAGAGCAATCTCCTCGGAGACATGATAAGAGTCCCCGTTGCTGGAGGTTGTCAAGATGTGACTGGACAAGGTGCTGGATAATCTCATCTAGGCTCCCTTTCCCACAAAACCCAGGCTAGATGATCTTTCAAGAACCCCTTCCACCTGGGCTGTCCTATGATAGTATTTGTTAAAAGCCAAATGTATTTGATTAGGACTTCGATATGTTATTCTCATCTACCACCAACTGGTTCTGATCTTTTTTTGTACAGAGTACAATTTTGAAGAAAAATGTAAGGAATAGTAAGCATTTGTCATACTCAACCAGACAAGCACCTGTGCTGTACAAAGATAAAGACAAAGCAATAGAAGAAAGCAGCTTTACTTGTACCATTTGCTACACTGAAGTAATAAGCAACATTAAAATGGACTGGATCATGGCAACCCCATTTCCTGATGTAGAATAGGATATGAAGCGTTGGTTGAACTGCTCAGATATTAAATGGAGTAACATGAAGGGGAATGATAAATATTTAATACAAACAAAAAAAGCTTACAGAAATTCCCAGCAGCTCTAATATTTTTTTTCTCTGTCTCTTGCTAGGAATTACCATACTGAAGCAGATAGATGGTATACACAGTCCCACATCCTGGCTGTGACAGTGACAGACAGTAAATACTTCACAGGACCAAGCATGAATTTCCATAACAAACAATTACAAAATAAACCCTCTGTTATGAGGATTATAAACTATTACCTGCTGCACTGATTTCTTGCAACAGATTTATGATTATCTGCGTGGTCTTCCAAGTTATCTTGGGTTGAGTGACCATGAAAGAACATACATTTGACTTCTGCTTAATTCAAAGTCTATTTTATTTAATAAACAGAGAAAAGTTAGGACCGAAAAGATAGTAATACAGGAACTCAACCCTACCCTGATCCTGGGGTTAGAAAGTCTGCCTAACTTGTAGATTCCATGAAATGGGAAGAGAAAACACAGGAAGTGCTACTTGACATACATCTGGTTTTAGGCTCTTTCCCAGTCGCTCTTGGTCTCTAGCAGAAGCCAGATACTGATGGGTCTTCAGTGAAACATAGTGCAACTATTCTCATGTAAAAGTAAAATATTTTTAAATGTTCTTTTTCCTTTTTTGCATGTTGATGATCCTTTGCCTAAGCAACTTGACCTTTTTCCGACAGTACTCATTTTTAAATAATAATAATTCTAAAGATATAGATCTGTGGTGATGATATGCCTATCCAAAACAGACAACATCACACAACCTTATGAAGTCAGGCTGCCTAGACAACAAACTTGCTTGCATATTTACATGCTGCAAAGATAGTTATGATGCTGATAAAGTCAGATGGTATGTGAAGAGACCAGTATCAATTAAGTATGAATTTTTAATGTATATGAACCAAGATGTCATATGGTCTATATACAAATGAGATCACATCATTAAAAAGTCCACAGAGATACAATGGTGGCAGTAGGTTTTATAGGCAACACCAACAAAAGTATGTAAAAAAGTATGTCTTGTTTAGTTATTATACATGAGAAGGGATACAACACACACTCTTGTCTGTCTCCAAAACTTTTTCCAACAGCATTCATCATTTTCAGTCAAGCTCACGTCAATTGGCAAGGAAATATCTATGGCCATACTGCCCCACAGAAAATGTGTACACTTTGTGACACTAAACTGAGTGAGGACGAGACTTCTGTGCAACAGAAGACTGTAACTGAGATTGCCACTTGAGGTCTGCAAGAACAGTAACTGGTTAGTAACAAATAATCTTATTACTCTCAAACAACATTAGAGTGGCCATTTGATAGATTACTACTTACTGCAAAACTAAACAGAATGTAAGTATGGCTATCTCATACGCAAAAACTGAATGACTTGAGAGAGCTCTGTTCCAAGAAATTCACTGCCTGGTGAATAGCTTAACAGTGTCACTGGGAGTCAGTGAAAGCTGTAATGATTTATGAGAAGTGAATTCATATTGTACAGATAGAAGTCATGCTGTATAACCACAAACATGCATATGCAGAAATCAGGGCTGGAGTGCTTTGACTTCAAAAACTAGAAGCCATTGGCCGATAGGAATTGTATCAGATTTTGTTTCCTTTCTGCAAAGAAGCTGCAATCAGGCAATTCACTAACTTTACAAACAAGCCTAGTACCCTGTCCATAAACTGACACAAATAAATATGTATATGCATTAACAGTTTAGGAATGTTCCCCTTCCTAACAAAAAAAAAAAAATCAAGCTTGACAAGCATATCAGGACAAAACTGTCTATGAATCCTTAATATACAATATTAATGTGTCTAATGACACATTAAAATTATGACTTACTTTCACGTACTTTATTGATTGAACACTTACCCACTGTGGCAGAAGCTGATGACAGAAGAGACTTTCCCCAGGTACCCCAAGCTCCCCATCTACCTGCTTTAGAAGAGGAGTCTGTGGCCTATAAGAAAAAAATATTACTCCACTTTCTAGAATTCACGTTCTTCAAAGGCAAGAGCAAACACGAAGAAGCTACTGGACAACAAAGTCTGGCGTTTAATAAATGATAATAGATAGGGTATTACATGGAGTTCAAGTTTCCATGCACAAGAAAGCAGAATGGGAAGCTTAGCTCAGATCACCTATTCCTGAAAGTGCCTAAAACTCCAGAGATGTCTTTACAATCGTCCTACCATTTCTTTAGGCACCTGATCTTATAAAGCCATAGAAATTTATTAGGGCTATTATTAGGGAGAGGCAGGAACACATCTGCTTCCAGAGTTCTACAGGGAGCCACAGTTAGAGGCTTCTCTGCCCGAGTCTCCTTAGAGATGTGACCAAGCAGATGTGCACAGGGAACTTCTAACAACTGAGTTCAATAAAAACTGAGCCAGAGGAGGTGCTGCCCATTTTTTACATTAATGTTTGGTATTAAGCAATTACAAGTACTCCATATTTAAATCATATTAAAAATCTGTTTTCTCAGTTAAGTCTCCAGTAACATACCATCCCTACACAATCAACTCAAAATCAAAAGCTGAAGTATCTCAAGACAGCTCTGCATTGTGCAGTGTACAGATTCCTATGGAGGGGATCACAGGTAGAGGGATTAAAACAAGGTGTTTTAACCTTTTCCAATTTGTGGGTGCCTGAAATTTTTTCAGTGAAGGTAAGAAAAGCTTCAGCTATATCACTTGCATTGGATTTGGATGCCGTGCAGACCGTGAAAAGCCTTGATTTTCTTAGCTTTATTAACTTCTTGTAATTGCTCAGAGGACTCGCAAATGACCTTTCCCCGTGGATCACAAATCAAGATCACTGGCCATTTCACCAAGCCTTGGGAAACATACACCAGCTTTGTAAAGTCAGTGACTTAAAAATCAGCAAGTACAAGATTAAGCGCTGCATATGCAGTTTAATTCAGTCTTCTCCTAGGTTCATTATGTGAAATAAATGAAGGAGATTTGTACAGAAAGACAGAAAATCATTGGAGTATCTATACAGAATGGACTAGATTCTTAACAACATTTAGGTTCTGGTATAGTTTTACTGCAACCAGGATAGAAAGAGCAAATTAGCATTTTACTGGCAAAAAGAAATTAAATTATTCTTAGTTTCCCAAACCTTACTGTTGCAATTTTACTTATTTTATTCCCATGCAGGTTTTCTGTATGTAACTCTTGAGACTTTTCTGAAAAACTGTATATATATTATACAAAATTCTGCACTTACATAGCAGGAGGGAAGGGCCTTTATGGGGAAAAAAAAAAAAAAGTATTACTTACTGGACTACTTTCTTCATGCAGTGTTTCTTCAGATTCAGGTTCTGCATCAAGGCTTACGGTCTCATTGCACTCAGTGGGCACATCTACAGTCACCTCTCCATTTGAAGACAGAGTTTCAATTGTTTTTTCAGTCAAAGCGTTTTCATTAATAAATATGTCTTCTTCCTGTCTATTACTGGCACCCTGAGTGGCCTGTCCATGTTCATCACGTGAAGACTCATGCAAGATTTCAGATTCCACGAGGTCTGCTATTGACTTGTGAGGCAATACCTCATTGCTGGGCATTTCCATTACCTGAGATTTTTCTTCAGATGGGATGCCATCACACACATCTTCAGACATTTTCAATTCTGAATACAGAAAATAAATTAAGTCTTTTAGGTTCCATAATTATTTGAGGGCCTATAAACCATAAGCTATGGCTGAAAAATAACACAGCCTTGATGTAAGGCCTCCTGAAGCATGGAGCCCTGTGGCACATGCATCATACTGGCAGTGGTATCACCATGATACTCTGAATACTTGATTCCCCTTGCAGGATCTCACTCAAGTAGAAGCAGCAGTATTACTGCTTACCAAAATACAGTTTGGTGAAGGAGAAAGGATGATAATTTGTCTGGAGAAGTCAAGCACAAGAGCTTCCACATGGTTAGTTCCCTATTGGATATGTAATAGGGAACAACATAGACATAGAAAGACCACCAGGGAACAGGATAAGCTGAGCTGCAATGGCAAACCAGCTCTTACTTTCCTTCTCATCATTTCACCATACACAGGTTCCTACAGCCTGCTGACTGATGGAGAGAGGATGGCAAACACATCATGACTAAAACTGTGGTGATATTTATGTGTTGCAGAAGGGGCATAATTTGAGAAAATGACAGGCCATGGTCCCTGCAGCCATTTGACAGACAGGAAGCATTCACTGCTCACACCATTTCTGCATCACTTGTCTCAAAGGCTTACTGTTTGCGGAGTGCAATGCCGTCTCCTAAAATTCCAGCTGTATGACTAAACTTCAATTTTGAAACCAAGGTAAACTTGCAAGAAGTAATGTTACTGATTTTCATTTTTTAATTATGTAGCATTTTTCTCTTATTTATGCCTTAACTTCCCGTACAACTTTTTTTTTTTTTTTCCCCTCAGTATTTTCCACCACTGTGTCATCATCAGGCTGAGGATCCAGAAGGGAAAAAATGGCCATTGAGCAAGCTCTGCAGCTGATTAAGGCAGAGTCCTAAATGACTATGGTACGGTGATTACTACCACTTACTTGTTGGCAACAACAGTATGCCTAACACTCTACTCAGAAGACAACTCTTGACAGAGAGTTGTCATGCAAGCTCCTGACTATGTGCCGAGTTGCATGGCATAAAATAAACTCATAGAGTTTTCTCTGTAGATGTTATCTTTTCATTGACTCCATATTAATTAAATATGGTTCAAAGCTTTGTATCTGTTAGAAAGCACTGAGGTTGTAAGAAAGACTGAAAAACAGGGAAAAAAAAAGCAAAAAGCAAAATATAACTGGCATTTAGCAGAAATCTGCCTCGAATGCATGTATTTAAACTAGTGTATTTTATTTCAGTCTATAGAATCACATGCATCTGTGGCTTTAGCAGCCTGTTTATCTAACTTGAACGTATATCAGCAGTTTGAACAATTCCATGAACAATTCCAAGAATACCATTTGGGATCAATGAACAGGAAACAGAAATAAACAAATAAGCACTTGGCACCTCTTCTACTACTTTAGCTTACACAGTAACTTAATTATCTTTAGAAAGCATGCCTTTACATTTACAGAATCTTTGTATTTGCCCCAATATTTGCAGCTTTCCATTACAAACATAGCATCACTTAAAAAAAATATCTGTATTTGTAAACCAAATTTCACCATCTGATGGAAGGATCCTCTACCAACAGCTGTGAAATGTGTACACACATGCATCGTGATTTTGCATAGGGATTTTGACATAAATAAGAGAATGGTCGATGCCAGTACCGTTCTTAAAAGATCACACCTACATGTGCATATGAATTTCTGCAGGAGTGGGTCATCTTTGGGAACCATTCGGGCCAATGTCCCTGCAGTTGTCTGCTAAGGCTTCCTTACGAGGAGTAAAGCGTGTAATAGAAAATCGCCACGCTTGTCAGACATCACGAGCCGTGCTTGACCCGGGGGTAAGGCGTCCTTCAGACTTTCACCTGTGACACTATATTGATCTAAAACTACTCGGACAACTCCGCCCAAAGGGAATTGCTTTCTACAGATAACTCATGAGGGGGATGCCATGGCCAGCTCCGGACCGGGCCGCAGGCGAGCAACCCGCCCGCTGCGACCAGCCGCCCGGAGACGGGCAGCGGCCCAGGGACAGCAGGACCGACCGGCTGA
>VWZY01009650.1:248052-263731 GCA_013399075.1 Chloroceryle aenea
GATCTTTGTGTTGTCTCCCAACTTTGTTCAGAGCGAGTGGTGTCACTATGAGCTGTACTTTGCCCATCACAAGTTGTTCAGTGAGAACTCCAACAGCTTAATCCTCATTTTACTGGAGCCAATTGTTCCGCACTTTATCCCTGCCAGGTATCACAAGCTGAAGGCTCTCATGGCAAAGCGAACCTACTTGGAGTGGCCGAAGGAGAGGAACAAGCGTGCCCTTTTCTGGGCTAACCTGAGGGCGGCTATTAGCATTAACCTGCCAACAGCTGATGGAAAGAGGTGTGAGGAAACAGATTAAGAATCTTTCTAATGGACTTTCTTATGTTTTTTTCTTAGTGAAGCAATAAATACTTTATGATTTCCAGTGGTTTGTCAAGGTATTTAACTTTGTGTTACAGAAGTTTGTTTCTACATTGTTGTCTACATGCTGCCTCCTAACTGTAAGCAAAATTCAATGCATGTTACTGGAAGTCTCTTAAGAATGATACAGAGAAAGGATATCACAAATTTTGTTGGATGTGTATTTTGGAATACAGGTTAAAATACTGTAGTGGATTTTTCTCATCAGAATAAAATCTGAAGCTGTTGTTAGAGTCCTACGGAAGAGTGCTTGAGTTGCTGGATAGTTTGCAGAGTTGCAATAATCACAAAGTTTCGTGTTGTTAGTCACAGACATGTTTTGCTAAAATTAGTTTGCAAAAAGAAAGACATCCTGAGAAGATGTCTAAGAGTCCAGAGCTTGAGATGGTTCCTGAATAGTGTTTTCTCAGATTCAGTGAAGCTTAAAAGGATAGGACCCATATACAAGACTCTGTCAACATCCAGCAGAAGTGGACAAAAATGGCTTTGCCACAAAAGAGGACTGAGTGAGGAAGAAAGGTTTGAGTTATTTTTCTAAAAAAAAAAAACAAAAAACCAAAAATAGAGCTACTTTGCCTTTTGGCGCTCATAGTTTAGCACTGCTGTGAGGGAGAAGCGGTTAACTGACAACCTGAACTCTAATTCCCACCCTCTGATAGAGTCCTGGTACCATTTTGACCCTGAGAGATACCCTGAGCAAAGGCATTGATAGTGTATCTGCAGTAACGAAACTGCCTTCATCATCATTGGCTATATCTTGAGAAACTCTTGCTAAAGATGACCACAGCAGTCTTCCCCTTTGCCCCCAGAAGGGGAAGTGTTTGACGTCTATAATAGTAGACTAATATGATCAGCAAGCAGGAAGTTTTGCTTTCAAAAATATGTTTCAACATGAAGATGAGAGAAAAACGGATGTTAAGATGAAATCATTGAGTATAGAATGCTTGCAATTTATGTCATTCTTGTCTTCCATTATTATTAACAAATGCTTTTCATTTAAATTTCCAGCCTGTCCACATCTTTCTTGTGTAGCAGAGACCAAAACTGAGCACAGTGCAGGTGTGGCCTGATGAATGCTGATTAGAATGGGAGTTTACCTATCCCTTTCACATGACCAGGAACTGTTGGATTGTTTCATGGTGGCTCACTTGCAAATTTTCTTCAAAAAGCCTCAGAGTTTTAGGCCAGTAGCTCTTGAAGCTTCTGTAATACAGTAAACATTTACTGTTGCTTGTGAAACTTTAAGAACTCATATGGCTTCTTCTATTGTCTGGAGGACAGAGAAACCCTCTCAAAGTCAGAGTGCACCAGGAATCCTTCCTGTTACTCAGGTGGGAGCACATAACTGTTGCCAGAAAATAATTACTTCTTTCAGGAGTAGAAGGTTTTTAGCAGAGGTTTGCTTGCTGCTTTGGAAAGAATTGGGAATTACATGACCTCTGGCAATGTAGCTGATGCGATCATGAGCAGCAATATATAATTACAGATTTCTGGTATATGTCCAAAATCCTTGAGTGAATAATACTGGAAAGGAGGCTTGTAATGAGCATGGGGAGCAATTAAGACTTGTACTTTGGAACCTGAGGGCCAGATAATTGTCAAAACAGCTTCACATGCAGTGAATTACTACATCTAGTTTCTGTGATTCCACAGGAGACAACTGAGTTTTTCAAGAGATACAAACCAGAATATTTCAATTATTTGGCCTCTGCCATACTCTGAACATTTTCTACAGGCTCAGTTCTAGTCCGTGAATAATTTTTTCCCAAACATTGGGACATCTGTAGTCTCACAGCCTATGTCAGCCACTTTATCTGCACATTTTGGGAAGTAGCTACCCTCTTCTGGGCACACTCATGATGCGAGTCTGCAACTCAGAGCTAATGCACTCCAGTTATCAAGAAAAGGAAGTGTGTAAATGCATTCTGTTGTCAGATACCGTATCTGAGCTGATTCCTGGCATTTGATTAGTCATCTTGGTGACTAGCAGGAATGCTATTTTTGCATACATGCTAATATCAAAATACATCACTGATAAAAACAAAACTGATAACACAGGGATGAAACACCCTCAGAAACCTAGAAAATGTACAGAATGAAGTGAAAGTGTAGATGGTTTTATGTATATTTTAGTATAAAGGAACTTGAACTGCGACAGGCTGGAGTCCTAGTGAAATGTGGGTTCCGTTGCTGAGAGCTCAGGTCTTTATTAGCTTTAGAAGTGTTACAAAGCACCATTACTGGAGTTCAACTGCAGAGAGTTAGAACTGGAAAAGGTGCTCAAAGAATGAGACTCTACAGGAGGTGAGGTCTTCTGCTGAGGGGGAAGTTCAAAACCTCTGTGAAACCCATGTTTTTTTACTTAGAGCTTCAGTCTGGATGGTTTTTCTTTCAGAAACGTTCACTGAGTTGGCTATAATGCTTATTTGTAGTCACTGTTTGGTCATGAATGTGGTTTGTGTGGAGAGAGACCCCATCTGGAGTACTGTGTGAAGTTCTAGGCTCCCCAGACCCAGAGAGGCAGGGAACTACTGGAGAAAGTCCAACAAAGGGCTACAAAGATGATTAGGGGACTGGAGCATCTCTCTTCCAAGGAAAGGCTGAGAGACCTGGGGCTGCTTAGCTTGGAGAAGAGAAGACTGAGAGGGGATCTTATTAATATTTACAAATATCTGAAGGGTGGGTGTCAAGAGGATGAGGCCAGTCTCCTTCCAATGGTGCCCAGTGCTAGGACAAGGGGTAATGAACACTAACTAGAACACAGGAAGTTCCACCTAAACATAATGAAAAATGCTTTACTTTGGGAGTGACAGAGCACTGGAACATGACACCCAGAGAGATAGTGGAGTCTCCTTCTCTAGCGACTTTCAAACCCCGCATGGATTTATTCCTGTGCAACCTGATCTAGGTGGACCTACATTAACAGGGAGGTTGAACTAGATGATCTCCAGAGGTCCCTTCCAACCCCTGCCATTCTGACACTGTGATTCTCTGGTGGGATTTTAATAGTGGTGAAGGGGCTACAGGGATGACTCCTGTGAGAAACTGCTATAAAGTCCCTCAGCTCTAAGTTGGACCTGCCACTGGCCAAAGCTGAGCCAATCAGTGACAGTGGAAACAGCTCTGGGATATCATATTTAAGAGGAGAAAGCCTTCAGCAGAAACAGGAGTGGCATGTGAGAGAAACAACTCTACAGGCACTAAAATCAGTGAGAAAGGATTTGGGAGTTATACAGGGGCAGAGATTCCCCTCCAGCCTGTGGTGAGACAGCAGGTTGAGCCCCTGCAGTCCATGGAGGTTAACAGCAAGGCAGATGTCCACCTGCACCCTGAAGGACGTGGCTGTACCCGAAGAAGGCTGTGAGTTCAAGGGAAGCCCATGCTGGAGCAGTCTTTCTGAAAAGACTACACCGTCTGGAACGGACCCGTGTGGGAGCAGTTTGTGAAGAACAAATAATTGTGATACTATGGAACTATAATTGTGATATTATTGTTTTGTCAACAAGTGCCTTAGTCGATTCGTTTTCACAGATTGATGCCCAACAATGGGAACTTCTTTAGCTTGAAGACAAGACAGTATCAGCTGACAAGCAGACTCTTACTGCTTATTTATGATATTTATGATCCCTGATCTTGTCTTGGGTTGCAGATGTTTCAGAGTTTTCTGTAGTGTGTCACTCAGATTTGCTGCACTGGGGAAGCAGGATGGTTTCGGTTCAGTTTCAGCTCGGAATATCTTACTCATCAATCTCAAAATGAAACACAGAAATTTTCTTTCAGCAAAGCAAAGGGTTACAAAATTTAAAACATAATTGCAAAATTAAAATTTCAAAGGAATCTAATACAAGGTGGAAATATAACTGGCACTGCTATCAAGAATAAATTTTCATGCTTCTCAGCTTCTTTAGCTGAATCTTTTCTTGCCTTCAACTCTCCTCCAAGGTGCTGTTTTAAGGAGTGGAGTAGGTGCTAGACTGAGTCCAGAATGGGCCCACGTGCCTGTTCTCCCTCTTGTTTGCTCATACCTGAATAATTCATTACATACTTCATGGATTTAATCTGAGAATTTATTAAGATTAAATAAAACTTCATTCATATATTCATCTCTGCTTCTTTCTTCCTTGCTAATTAATCTTACTGAAGCATGTTGTATTAGTCTGGAGGCTTATGGGAGTCAGATGTTGGCTTTGGTTATTTCCATCTGGCTTTGCAATGCTCTTGCTCTCTGCTCTGCTGATTTGCTTACTAGGCTCCTGCCTCTGCTCAAAATGCTAATTGAATGTCTGCCTTATAGGATTCCTCCATCTCCAGATTGCCCTATATTGCTGTATTCTTCATGGTTTCTTTGCAGCTTTCCTATCATAGACAATATTCTCTATAGTTTATTTTTTGTGATTTTCTGAAGGAAGCTACAATGTGGTGTATCCCTGATAACAATTCAAGGCATCTCTAGTGTAAAGATGTCTGACCTGTAACAGTTTTGAGCTTTGCCAGTTTGCCCTTGCTACTAGCTCTTGAGAACTAAGCTTTTGCCATCTGTCAATGTGTTACATTAATTAGTCTGCCTGATGAGAAAAGTAACCCACTGGGGTAGAGCTCTGAGCGAGATTTTGATATGAAGAGAAGTTGGCAGTGAGGGTTCAGCTTCCTCTTTTCTATGTTTGCAAAAGAGGAGATGCAGTTGGCGAATTTCTAGAACATCTGTGTAACCATCAGAAGCAGACTTGAAATTAGAAATGCAGAATTACTTAAACAATCTTGCCTTGGTGAATACTGTGACTGTAGATAGGTTTATTTCCTCCTAAGCCATATAGTTATGTACATATTGCAGAAGTAAATGTATTTCAAATGTATGAGCTGTTAAAAGTTTCCTTTCATTGTGTCCTTAATACCTCCTTTGAAGGGAAATATCATTAATTCTTAGAATAATATAGCCTATGTAAGAAACCCCCATTCTTTCTACTTCCTGAGGTAGTAATTATTAAGGAATTAGAATCTCATGTGAGATTCCCCAGCCTGAAGATTACATATGCGTGAAATTCTGTTTTGAGGATGTTAAGCAAATACGCAGCAGATTTTTTCTGGTTCTTCACTCGAAGATGAATTCCACTCACAAAAGGTGGGTTATATTTGCTCCACTATTTACATCTTTTTTTCTTTTTGTTGTATGTATTTTAGACTCCATCAAATCACAGGTGTTGGTGTTTCTTTACTCTTGGAAGATATTCTTGTGTTTTTAAATTTCAAATGCTGATCTCTGTGTTGATTTTCAACAAAGAAGTAAGGAAAAAAATATTTGGTATGGCAATTTTCATTCTCATCCAACTCTAATTAAATGCCATCATAAAATAATGTTGGAGGGGTAACTGCTGATCCTTAATATTGTTTTGCTAGACATAGCTGCCTTATTCTTTGGCTGTGTCACTCTTTAGTGCTATACAGTGTGAATCATCCCTTGTTGCAGTGTATAGAAGAGCATGCACGGTAAATTAAAACTCATCTGGCAATGGTGCACAGACAGAGAATATTTGTCTGGTTATTTCTCCCTTCAGAACATTTTTTGCTTTGTTCCTGATGTCCCTTTTGTCCAGGGGGAGTTTCTCCTGATAGTTTGAGATCAAAGTTTATTTGATTGTATTTAGTCAGATTGAGCTGGAATGAACCTTTCCCCGTGGCAGCCCTCCCAGTGCTGTGCTTTGCACTGAGAGCTGGAAAGGTGCTGATAACACACCCTGGTTGTGGACGCTAATGAGCAGGGCTCTCACAGCACCAAGGCTGGTTTTCCAACATTCCCCTGCAGTGGGATGGGGTGGACAAGATCTTGGGAGGGGACACGACTGCAACAGCCGACCCAAACTGACCAAAAGGATATTCCATACCATGTGATGTCAGCTTAACAGTAAAAGCTAGGAAAAGGGGTGTGGGGTGGTGTCGGGGGGCATCTGCTTGTCCTGCAGAGCAACCAATACTCATTTGGAGTCCTGCTTCCAAGAAAAGGGGCCAGACATCACCTGCTGATAGGAAGTAGACAATACATCTTTTTCTTTTGCTTCTGTGCACATGGTCTTGATTCACTTTTCATTCAACCGTCTTTGTCTTAACCTGTGAGTTTCATCTTATTTTCTTCCCTCTGGTCCAGCTAAGGGGAGGGGTGGGGGGTTGTGTGATAGAGCAGCTTGGTGGGCACCTGGTGTCCAGCCAAGGACAAATCACCACATTGATTCAAAAGATTCTTTACCAGACTGGATCCTGAAGAACAGGGTCAGCTGCTCTTTGAAGGAAGCTGGGTCAGTTTTCCTGGTCTTGGTCCTTTTTATGAGCAATACTGTATGTTGACCAACCGCCCAGCTTCACTTCCATTCTGGGCTCAGATACCTCTGCACAACTTTCTGAAGATAGAATTTGACCTCTCAATTGGATACTATTGAGGTAGAAATTTGCACTTTACAGATTTATTCTTGTATTGCTTTTAGTGATGTTAACTTTTTTTTTCTTTGCTTTGCTTAATTAAAAGAAAACTAGATTAAGCGTGCTAGGAGACATGGAGGGGAAAGGATGAGATTTGATATCAGTCAATCAAATTATTAGGGGCTAACACACATTATAACCTAAAACTGAAAAAAAATTGTTAAATAAAACTAAAAAAAGACTAAAGATTACACAGGGAAAGATTTTGAGAACTTCATTTAAAAAAAAAAACAACAAAATCAGCACAGGAAAAGAAAAAAAAAGGTAATTTAATTTCCTGAAGTAGTTTATGAGTTGCACATACTCCAGGTTGTCTGTGTATTGTGTTAAATACATGAGCACAGAAGAGTAATGCCCAGTTCAGGTTCTTTCGTGACAAGGACTGATGTCTCTCCAAATCTGTGTAGACTATTGTAGACATGACCAGGTATTAGTTCTGCTGGACCATTTTCCATATTCAAAAAAATCTTTCCCTCTCTGGGTTTTTGGATCCTTAGAATAGACTGACTGTTCCTCACCATTTCTGGAGAGGTTCTTTGTTAAGTTGCAACTGTGGAGTAATTTGGAAAATGAAGGAAGTCTGTGGAAGTGTCAAGTGTTTTCTTTCAGATTTTGGATACCACTGCTTCATACATAATGTCCAGTTATGCTGTGGCTTTCCTGGCTTTTGGCCAAACCATCATTACAATATTCACGAGTTTGTATAATTAGTCCTGAAGATTCTTGGTTTATTGGAAGAATGGACTCCTATGTCTTTGTGCTGTAACACAGAAACTTCTCTGATTGGCTGACCCTGAAGGAGCGCATGGTCATATACTGGGTCTTTGGAGTGTGAAGAGGAATGGCCTTTGGCTCTTCTGAGTGATGAAGTTGCTGTAAAAGGTTTTGGGAGCTCTGTCCCCATACATGTGTGGACATGGGGTGCGCAGAAAGAGCAGACGGGAGGCTTCTTGTCTTCTCCTTTACTCCTAAATGCATTAATTTATATTTGTACTTGTTTTGTGGTTTTCAAGATTGTTAAGGAATTTGTATTTCTTAACATCTCTGGGTTTTTTTTAACATACCACTAATTTTTATTCATCCCACTATAAAGGAATTAGTTTCTACTTAACTGAGAAAATGAATAATTTGAATTAAATAATGGGAGTGAGCAGGATTGATAAAAACATAGAATAATAGTATGTAAAAATAAAATGTTTATTACATAAATATTATTGACTTTTATTTTAGCAATAAAAAGCAAATTCAGCAGTTCCACAATTTCATCAAATTCCACATGTTTTTTTTACATAGGTCTGGATTCATCACTGAGACATATTGAACAGAAAACGAAGATACATTTCTGTGTTTCTGTAAAAAAAAAACCAAGATAAACCTGGAAAGCGTAATGAGACCCCTTACAAATATCTATGTCTTTGTTTGTGTCTTTGCATTCACTCTATGGGATAATATCCATCCAAATGTGGAAAATGAATTTATTGCAAATTATTCAAGCAGTTTGTTAACTAATGTTCCAAAAAACATTCCAGTCTACACCCATGTGTTAGATTTATCACATAATAGGATCTCTGAACTTAGTATCTCAGAATTTATTTCTCTTTCTGACCTTCAAATATTAAATCTTTCTCATAATCTAATTATGGAGATTAACTTTACTGTCTTCATTTTTAATGGAGATTTAGAATACTTAGATTTATCTCATAATAACATTATGAAAGTTTACTGTCAAACTCTTGCATATCTAAGACATTTAGATCTTTCTTTTAATAAGTTTCCTGCCCTGCCTATCTGTCAGGAATTTGGGAACATGTATCGTTTAGAATACCTAGGATTAAGTGCCACAATGATACGAAGGTCAGACTTCAGGTATATCATATATTTGCAGCTTCACACTGTCTTCCTAACCTTAGAAGACTTTTCTCTCTATGAGCCTCAGAGTCTGACAGCCTTGAATACAAGGAGTCTCCACATTGTTTTTGCAGCAAACCAAAATTTCAGTTTTCCCCTCTTGTATGATGGAATGATTGCTTCAGAAAACTTAAAAATAGTTAACTTAAGATACACCTTGAGCTACAAAGAATTTCCCTCTCCTTCTTCAATGCTTCTGGGGAAAATCAAGACAACAGCTCTGATGCTTGACACTGTGGACTTACAATGGGATATAATTTTGCAAATTTTCATGCTTATTTGGTATTCAACTGTGGAGCATTTGACTGTGCGAAATTTGACTTTTCAAGGATCGCTGGAGGATCTGACTAACCATGAATTTCTACCCTTATTAAGCTCTCTGGAACACTTAATCTCTTTGGATGGCTCCATGAAAGCACTAACTTTGGAGCACGTTCGTAATAAGATTTATTATTTCAACCAGGAGGTTCTATACCGGCAGTTTTCAGAGATGAATATTGCCAGTTTGACGATATATGATGCCTATATGCCACACATGCTTTGCCCCAATAAAACAAGCTCATTTCAGTATTTAAATTTTTCTCACAATGCCCTGACAGATGAATTGTTCCAGAATTGTGGCACTCTGACAGATCTGAAATTACTTATTTTGCAGAGGAATAAATTTGAGAGCCTTCACAAGGTAAGCTTCATGACCAGCCATATGAAATCACTGAAGTATTTGGACATGAGCTACAACTTGCTAAGTCACGATGCAGTTGGTGTGCAGTGCGAATGGGCTGAGTATCTGACAGAGCTGGACCTGTCCTCCAATCAGTTGATGGATGCTGTGTTTGAGTGCTTGCCAGTCAACATCAAAAAGCTCAACCTACAAAACAATCAGATCACCAGTGTCCCTAAGGGGATGACTGAGCTGAAATCCCTGGAAGAGCTGAACCTGGCATCAAACAGGCTGGCTGACCTGCCAGGGTGCAGTGGCTTTGCATCCCTGGAGCTGCTGAACACAGAGATGAACTTGATCCTCACCCCATCTGCCACCTTCTTCCAGAGCTGCCCAATGGTCAGGGAGCTGCAAGCTGGGCACAACCCGTTCAAGTGTTCCTGTGAACTGCAAGACTTTATCCACCTGGAGAGGCAGTCTGGGGGGAAGCTGTTTGGCTGGCCGGCGGCGTATGTCTGCGAATACCCGGAAGACTTGCGAGGCACGCAGCTGCAGGACTTCCACCTGACTGAACTGGCTTGCAACACAGTGCTCTTGCTTATGACAGCTCTGCTGCTGACGCTGGTGCTGGTGGCTGTTGTGGCCTTTCTGTGCATCTACCTGGATGTGCCGTGGTACATGCGGATGACGTGGCAGTGGACGCAGACAAAGCGGAGAGCCTGGCACAACCACCCCGAAGAGCAGGAGACCATTCTGCAGTTTCATGCTTTCATTTCCTACAGTGAGCGTGATTCATTGTGGGTGAAGAATGAGCTGATCCCGAACCTGGAGAAGGGGGAGGGCCATATCAAACTGTGCCAGCATGAGAGAAACTTTATCCCCGGCAAGACCATTGTGGAGAACATCATTGATTGCATTGAGAAGAGCTACAAGTTGATCTTTGTGTTGTCTCCCAACTTTGTTCAGAGCGAGTGGTGTCACTATGAGCTGTACTTTGCCCATCACAAGTTGTTCAGTGAGAACTCCAACAGCTTAATCCTCATTTTACTGGAGCCAATTGTTCCGCACTTTATCCCTGCCAGGTATCACAAGCTGAAGGCTCTCATGGCAAAACGAACCTACTTGGAGTGGCCGAAGGAGAGGAACAAGCGTGCCCTTTTCTGGGCTAACCTGAGGGCGGCTATTAGCATTAACCTGCCGATATCCTTTGAAGCAAATGAAGAGCAGAGTGATGTTACTTCTACTGATACTATAAGTCAGTAATGGGGATAACTGACCTGATTGTCTTGCATTAAATTGTGCTATTGAATTTTTTATAGTTTTTTACAATATCCTTTGTTTGCAGCGATATGCAATTGTGATACATGCAGAAATTGCTATTGCTTATTCTAGTTGTGAAGTAATAAGAAATATTCTGTGGTTGCCTATCATTAACAAAGAGGAGAGAGACTATTTCACAGTGGTTGCACTTATTTTTGTAGATTTGGGTTGCACTTATTTTTGGCCATTTCCACTGAAAGCCTTATTTGAAATTAATAAAAACAGTGGTTGGTTCAATGTCATCAGATCTGCCAACGTATGTATTTAATCTTTGTTCTGATATGGATGTTGTGGAACCCCACAGGTTGTTCAACACAGGTGGTAGGGATCTACTTTCTTTGGTTTAATTAAATAATACAAAGAAGAAGAAAACTCATGTTTAAATCCCTTCCTGTACATTGTTATAGCAGATATCAATGGTACAGTATCACTACACCTTCAGCCTGCTTTTCCTTCCTAGAAGTCTTTTGCTTCAGCACAGACAGAGAATCTCCTGTGTAAGAGATGAAAGTTGCAGCCATTAATCCCTCTTTAATATTCTTCTTTATTTTCTGCAATAAACATTCGCACTTGCCTGGATTTATCCCGATTTCATAGAGTTTGCTATTTTTTGTCTTCAAAATAATAGTGGTTTGGTTTTTTTTTTTAATTATTACAATATCTTTCTGCTATGATCATATCAAGCTGTTTTGGGTTGCTTATTTTTCCTGTTTTTTAAAATGCTGAAGTTTGATGTTTGGAGATGAATCCCCTCTTACCTTCAGACTTCCACTGAACTCTTTTACCTTGCTGTTTTAATCAGCAGGTGCTGAGAATCATCATGCAAGTGAAAAAGAAGTAATTGTCATTGGGAAATAACTTCTCTGCTAAAATCAAACCGGTTAAATAATGGAATTTGTTGGCAGGAGACATAATTTGCTGTGCTTTGATTTAATTTGACAATCTAATAAACTTGGTTTTTTATCAGTTATTAAATTTCCCGGTGTCATTTCACTGGTGATGAGGGGTTGTGTAATTATATTTATGGCTTAAAGCCCTCTGATCACAATTGAAAGCAGCATGTCAGGTGAGCAAGCCAGTAAGAGGATGTGATCCTTAACACTCGCTAAGGTGGCTGACTGAGCAACTGCCAGGCACGTGTGGTGGTAACTACATGAACCAGAGGACAGGAAGCCATAGGAGCACTTCCCAGTGTGCAGAGTTGCAGAGACACTGCTATGCACCTAAAAAAACCAGCTCAGGTTACTGTGTATCACATCAGGATGCTAGGTACCTGGTTCTCAATTTAAAGTTTTGGAAAGAAGGGCTAAAAATGTCTATTAAGTCTTAACCTGAGGTGAAGTTGACTATTTAGTTCTGTGATAACACATAACTGAGATCACAGCGCTCCCAAAGCCAGGACCAAATTTTTTTTGGACACTTTAAAAAGGGCTGCTAAGCCTTCAATACTTCTGTGGAGCTGGTGAATGCAACATGCTCTAGAATCAGGTTATTTATGATGGATATGTTCAAAGACACAAAGGATCTTAGAGCTGTGCAGGAGCTGGAGACAGGAAGGCTTTAACTTACTCTGAGAGGCACTTGTGCTTCATGACAACCTAACAGCAACTGGGGGCATTGGGCACCATGGCATGCTGACAAAGTGCATAGCAAACCTTGTGTGCCAGCAAGCCAGTTATCACAGAATCACTATGGTTGGAAAAGACTTTTATTATCATTAAGTCCAACGATTATCTACTCTACCAGGGCCACAGCTACGCCATATCCTTGAGCACCACATCTAGATGGCTTTTAAATACATCCAGGGATGGCAATTCAACCACCTCCCTGGGCAGCCTGTTCCAATCTTTGATAACCCTTTTGGTATAGAAGTTTTTCCTAATGTCCAACCTAAACCTCCCCTGGTGCAGCTTGATGTCATCTCCCCTTGTCCTTTCAGTTGTGACTTGTGAGAAGAGACCATCCCTCACCACTCTACAGCCTCCTTTCAGGTAGTTGTAGAGAGTGACAAGGTCTCCCCTCGGCCTCCTTTTCTTCAGACTAAACAACCCCGGCTCCCCAGGCCACTCCTCATAAGGCTTATTCTCAAGGCCCTTCACCAGATTCATTGCCCTTCTATGCACCCACTCCAGCACCTCAATATCTTTCTTATACTATTCTTATATCAGGTTGTGAGGCATTTTCCACAGAAGTAGTGATGTTAAACTTGGAGCTGCAGCCTGAATGTGCCACTGGAGCTGCAACCATTTCCTTCTTAACATGTTTTTCCCAACTATACAGCATCCCTCTGGGTGCAGGTTCTTTACTTCCTCTGTAACATCGCTGTCTGCTCTTAGACAGTTGCCTGCCTAAGCTTTCATGGCTTCTTTATTTCAGCAAAGACGTATATCTCTCTATAACTTAAGGATTGTGTGTTGTACAGCTCTCAGGCACTTAAGGAATGGTTTGGTTGCAGAGGCCAGTGCATTTTAAGCTGGTTAGGAGTTTTGTAGCCTTTAAATCTTCAGGGCTCCTCTGGGCTTTACAGTGGAGAACGCTGTTAGAAAACCTGTGGCCCTCCTTTCCAAAAGACTTCTCCCCCTCTCAGACATTACAGTCTAAGGACATTGTGTGGGCCAGCTGTCATGGAGGCACCCCCAAAACAGACAGCAGTAGCTACCCAAAATGTGGATTTATTGTAACCAAAATAACTTGGCACTTCTTCCAACACAATCAAATTATGAGTTTTGATGTCAGTTGGGAATATACTACTACACAACAAATTCCTAAACTTCACGGGCTATTACTTCTAGAAAGGTGAACCAAAATGTGCATATGATCACTCTTAAAGGGAAAACCTTCCACACAAGGGTACCCAAAGGTATCAGTCACCTGAAAGGGGCTTACTGAATTTGTGGAAGTATCCTTGGATGGAGTACCATATATGCAAAGGGAGATTCTGAATTCCAGGCCTGATTGCTCTGAGAAGAACCAACTGAACTTGGCTCTCTGACAAGGGCTCCATTTATACCCTAGTCGTGTGTGCACTGTGGTCATTCTAACATGTTGGGGCAAGGGCATGACAAAGGCAGGCTAAAGGACCTGGGCCAGGAGTCACCAGTTAACTGCCACGAGGCTCTGTTTAACGGCTGTGAGGCACTGAACCCATCTTGATCAGGTCTCTGATAAGCCCAGGTTTTTGGCAGCTTTCTGTCAGGGAGGCTGTACTTGCCATACCAGCACAGACAAGATGCAGGGAACAACCACACCACCACAGAGGAAATGCAAAGAATCAGTTTATTTTTGTTAACATCACTGGCTGGAGGCTCCCCAAAGAAGCACCTGGGCAGAGACACACAAACAGGTATTCAGGCAGTGAAGAGCTCAAGCTGTGCTAGAGGATTGCCAAATCCACTGTTTTCACCTGTATCTCAAGAGTTTGTGTGGCTGTAATTTAGCACTTTGATCTTTCCCACAGCAGGGCAGGAATCTGAAGCATGCTCAGGAGGGTTCCTCTAAGTCTATCATGGGCCTATGTTATTTGAACACAGATACATGTCCAACAATTAATGATAGATGTGGGTTTTGGCGGCCCTGCTGCAAGTCGCTTGAGGGTGTTTACAATCCTCCTTGACAACCTTCCATTATTGGCACTCAGACCCGATGAGCACTCACACTTTCTTGTAACACTTTAATGGACACATTTTCTGCCCTGTTTACTAGACAAGAAAAGAGTCAATAAAACCTCTTAAATCCGGCCTTCTGATCACCATGAATGAAATGCATCAGCAGACTGTCCTAAATAATGTACAGGATCTGGCGTATGGTAGAGTCCATCACCTTTAAGACTGTTCTGAAACCTAAGTTGTAGGTCAAGTAGAAGAATACTCAAATCTGCCATGTGTAAGGTTTTAGGATATTAACCCTGTAATACCCCTTTATACCCTGATTTTCCTACCTCACTAATTTTTCATTCACGTGCAAAGTACTTCAGTTATTTACATATTGTATTGTATACTATGGCTGCTTAAAATACTTTTGTGGGTTCCTTTGATAATGCAGATTAGTTTTGTATGTTTTATTAAGCTGAAATTGGACAGTGTTTCTCATCACTTCCCTGTTGGAACTTCTGTTTTCTTCTTCCCTGAAAGTCTGTTTCTATTCAGAGGGTACATTAAGTGTTTATTATTTGTTGTTTTGGCTAAATGTAGCAAATGTTTTTCTTTGCTGTTTTTTATGAGGCAATATGCTGTGGAAGATACTATTTTTTAATTTTTTTTTTTATAGAGCTACTTCTTGGGAAGGCATTTGCAAGACTTCCAGGAGACGAGTATCTGGATGAACTCTTGAAATACTGTCATACCAGTGCCAATATTTATAAAAATGATGTTAGGTGCTGCTCTTATTGAGGTCACAGGCCTGTAAGTAGGAATGAAAACAACAACAGTGTCTCAACTTCCTTAGTGGTTGTCCAAACCACAGTTTTAATTGTAGAGAATATGTTAAAAGTGGTTTTTTAGCTATAAACTGCAGTAGAACCACAAAGACCAGGTTTCAATCCTCAAGCAGATTTCATAGAATCATAGAATGGTTTGGGTTGGAAGGGATGTTTAAAGGTCATCTAGTCCCAACTCCCTTGCAGTGAGTAGGTCCATCTTTAGGTCAGGTTGCTCAGAGATCCAGCCAACCTGACCTTGAATGTTTGCAGGGATGGTGCTTCTACCACCTCTCTGGGCAACTTGTGCCAGTGTTTCACCACCTTATGCGTAAAAAATTTCTTCCTTTTACTTAGTCTAAATCTATGCTCTTTGAGTTTAAAACCATTACTCCTTGTCAAGTTGCAACAGGCCCTGATAAAAAGACTGTCTCCAAGTTTCTTATAGGCCCTCTTTAAGCACTGAAAGGCCTCACTAAGGTCTCCCTTTCTCTTCTTCAGGCTTCCAACATTCTCAGCCTTTCTTCACAGGGAAGTGAAGAAAG
>VWZY01009650.1:264136-293985 GCA_013399075.1 Chloroceryle aenea
TCTACCACCTCTCTGGGCAACTTGTGCCAGTGTTTCACCACCTTATGCGTAAAAAATTTCTTCCTTTTACTTAGTCTAAATCTATGCTCTTTGAGTTTAAAACCATTACTCCTTGTCAAGTTGCAACAGGCCCTGATAAAAAGACTGTCTCCAAGTTTCTTATAGGCCCTCTTTAAGCACTGAAAGGCCTCACTAAGGTCTCCCTTTCGCTTCTTCAGGCTTCCAACATTCTCAGCCTTTCTTCACAGGGAAGTGAAGAAAGCCCTCTGATCATTTCTGTGGCCCTGCTCTGGGCCTGCTCCAACAGGTCCATGTCTTTTGTGTGCAGAGAGAAGTAGAGGGACAGAATCACCTCCCTTGGCCTGCTGGCCACACTTGTTTTGATGCAGCCCAGGATTTGGTCAACCTTCTGGGCTGCGAGTGAACTTTGTCAGCTCATGTTAATCTTTTCAGCTACCAGTACCCCCAAGTCCTTCTCTGCAGGGCCGCTCTCAATCCTATCATCTCCAAGCCTGTATTTACACCAAGGATTGCCCCAACCCAAGCTCTTGGCCTTGTTCAATCTCATGAGATTCACACATTTTCTGTGCATGACAGGATCTGACTCAGTGATACAGAGTAAGACACAGGGAACAGCTTCATTTCCTAACTACGGAAAGTGAAATATTTTCTGAAATCACAACCTGGTGAAGTTAGCTCTTGCATTTTTTCCTCCGACCGAGAGTGACACCCAGTGGCCGATTAAATTATTACCGTTTCCTGAAAATGGGGAGCTGATGCTGCAACATATAAAACGCATTTTGCCTCTCAGGAAAACTGAAATAAAGAATTGTACCATCCCGACCAACGCAGGAGGCTCTTGCAGGTGTGCGCAGGCTGGAGAAGAGAGGTCCAGGACAAGCCCTTCCTCGTGGCAGTTCCTGCGGTGGGTCAGTGGCTGTCACTGTCCCCCACCCCATCGGTCCCTCTTGAATGGGCTGTGGAGCACAGAGACTGGTTGACGAACAAACAAGCCTTATAAATCAACAGCGTGACGTGAGTGCTGACTCTTGCTTTATAATGAGCAATCCCTATTTTCAAGCAGGATGCAAAAAATACACGCTGGTCATTTTCTCACATTCTGTTGGCGGCGGGGTTATTTTTATGCCTCATTTCTTCTGTACCTTCTGTACACCACCACGGCATAGCACTGGTGCTCAGCAGGCTGATCTGCTGGGTCCCAGACAGTAGTAGACTGAATATTGCCATGCAATTACCTCAGCAGGAATGAAAAGTGTTATGAGATGCATAGTGAGTTCAACCAGGCTCACTCTTTATTAGGCCTCTGAAAAGGTGTGAAGAAAAAAGTTTGTCTGTCACCTCTACACATCATTGTGTCTCAGCAAAGCCTGTGGGTGTACCCGGGGCAAGCAGGATTCATGTATGTTGGTGCGTTTGTGGCCAGCCTATGGCTGTTCTGTCTGCTGGGCAAGGGCAGAGTGCGGCTAAAGAAGCAGGAGCAGGCCCAGACAGAGGTTTTGCGAGGGACAAAAGCAAGCAAACTTGTATGTTTGGTACCCCACACCTGGCAATGGACTAACTAGAATGCCCTAAGAAGAAACAAGTGAACTATTTCTATGTTTGCCACTAAGTGCTGTGCTAGGTACAGCCTCTGCACAGCACGGGCGAGAGGAGAAGGTGCCTACAGGCAGAGATGGCAGTGCCTTGTGCTCACTCCTACCCTACTGCCCTGCTGCCCCTGGGCCCCCCGGGGGATGGGTGCCCACAGGAGGGGTGCACAGCTGCTCAAGAAGGGCCAGCCGAAAACCCAGGGCAGGGGCTCTGGTGTGCTGCCTGCAGCCAGCAGAGACCCCTCGGTGTGCTTCTGCCACTTTGCACCTGTGTCACTGCTCCTTGTCGTGCAGTGTATAATGGCATAACCATGAACAATAATAGTCTGAGGATTTTATTAACAAGTATAATACATATGCATTGTAGATACTAAATATAGTATGAGGACTGTACAGTACAAATTTATCTTCACAGTTTGACATGACAAAATGTCATTACTGAATTCCCATTGGACTACCAAAGTAGAAACAGTGAAAGTACATTAAACATTCACATATTTAGTAAGAAAAGATTACCAAAATGTCTCCGTATTTGCAAGTTATAGTAATGCACACTAGAAACCTTTAATTACCCATTCAGTCTCATTAGCTTATAAAATATATTACATTTTATTAAAAAAAAAAATCTGCATAGTCTGTAGAAGTATTAAAGTAAATATAATGTCCCTGCTATATTTGCAGGTGAGAGATGCTAAGCAGAAAGATTATTTTGACCCTCTAATATTTGAAGTACATTTTAAAAAGTGCTAATATCTGTAAAATATAATGAAAACTGGTGTAGCCCTCTGAAGGTATGTAGAATGCTTTGTAATTTTTTACAGAAAGGATTTGTATTCATCTACATGTTGCTAACCTTGACAGAGACAACAACGTATTTGGACAAGATGTTGTATTAGAAGTATCACTGCAGAATGGTGGTGTATATTAAATAAAACCACATGCATTAATACCTGCATAGATTCTCATGACTGACTTAGAAACTAGCAATTTATTATAATCAAATGGCTTAAACAGGTATGTTTTAGTAAAACAGTATTACCTTGATGCACAGTGCAATACTGTGAGGGGAAAAGGTGGTCTTTTTAAATATACACGTTCTGCAGGATTGAGGTTTTCTATCTTTATATCTAAACTGGCTTCTCTTTAGGACAAATATGTAAGGACTGTCTTTAAGAAGCATTTAGTTGTGTGTATTTAAAAAATTACAAAATACCCCTCAAATCAAAGTTTGCTAAAATGAATCAATGAGCTGGTTGAATTGTAAATTCACATTTTCAGATGAAAGATGAAAACGTATTTGTGACTTGACATCCCACAAAAAAACACCACAGACAGAAGTGAAAAATCCTATAAGCGGGGCATTTACATGAAATAATCTCAAGTATTTATATTTAATATTTGAACTTGTCCTAAATCACAAAGCACATGGATAAATATATTTGAAAGTTCTGTTGAATCTGCACTGTTATTTGTCCCCATCATTAATGTGAATATTTTCAGGGAAAAAGTAAATAGGCTAATGAATGAACATGGTGAATAACCCAGATTAAATTCTGCAGAGTAACTCTTAGTTACAAAGTAGTTCTGCTTTTAGGGTACTTGATTTTAGATTTCAAAGAAAGAAAAGGAAAGGGAAAGGGAAAGGGAAAGGGAAAGGAAAGCCTTAAAACAGAACACTGGAAAGAAAAGCTCCTTAAACATCACGAATTTTATTCATCTACATTTGCTAAACTAAGAATGGGAGCAGTTGCCATTAAGCTGTGTTTTTATAGGTTCTCATTTACTTTTTTCCCCCCCTAGAACATAACAGAGAATTGTTTTCATCCCAGCATACTAAATGCCTGTAGACTTGCAACTGCTGCTACAAGGGCTCCACACAGCCTGTCAGTTAGTGATGTGTATGAAACTGCCCTTAAATCCT
Organism: Chloroceryle aenea; assembly: GCA_013399075.1. NCBI lineage: Eukaryota > Metazoa > Chordata > Aves > Coraciiformes > Cerylidae > Chloroceryle > Chloroceryle aenea. The sequence continues at coordinate 267,668 of VWZY01009650.1, forward strand.
ATAGCCTAATGAAGGAGGCCAATTCTGCTACCACTTATATGAACTAGCCAACAAAACCCCCATTCTAGTACAGCTGCTAATACCATTCTCTTCCCTGCAAGTTCCTCTGTTAGTAGCAACCCAGCCAATCAAAAAATGACTGATTCAATTTCCCAGGTTTTTCAGCTCCACAGATCAGCAGATGAGTGCCTCCTGTAACTTCCCTCAGCCCCAGCAAAGTGACAAGGATGTCTGGTGCTCTGAGAGAGTGCACAGATCTTCCTCGCAAAAGCTTTGCAGCAATGTTCCTAGACCTGCCTAGCAAGTCCCTCTTCTCCTCTTTGCACAGCACATGTTCAGGATACTGTTAAATAAAATTTAAATAAAATTGCCAGTTCCATATTCACCTATGCAACAACTGGAACAATACTTTGTATTTCACAGCAATCACTGTAGGAACATTTTTCTCTAGGAAATACAGACCCTCTCCTTATCCAATTCTATGGGTATGTATGTGCAGAGCAGACAGTAAACTCTTATCACCAAGGGAAGGCTCTTTGCACTCAAATTCTTCCATCTGCAAGATTATTTCAGTTTGCCATTGGATCCACGATGTAGAAGCACAGCCTACCTGCTCCGTAAGCTCAGATAAACGAGTCTGCAGATGGTCACTTCACCTGCCTCCTCCTGGGGAGTTTTTATCAAAACTCCTGCTCCCTTCATGCTTCCATTTTCCAGTGTTTCTTTCTAAGAGAAGCTAAAATCTGACTTTAGCAGGTTTAATTTGCAGGGAATAGTGTTTATCTTACCTAGGGGAAAGAAAAAAAATGCACAAGAGCCTAGAGAAACACATCCTGTTCCCTGCAGTGTGACAAAGCCTGCCAGCTAATGAAGACAGAAACCTGCCTTTCAGCAGGCTTCCAGACACAGGAACACTTCTAGAGTCAACTGCAGGTTGCTTGAATTCAGTTTCTCTGTGGAGTTCTATTTGCTAACTGACAAGGGAGTTAAGACTTTCTGTTGTGTTTTAATGCAATAGACACATTAGCAGGAAGGCTTTGTCTACCTAACTTTTGTTTTGAGAGCCTACCAGAGTCACAAATCAGAGTTAGCGAATGGATGATTTTGTATACGTTTTATCTATTTTATCCAAAACAGATACATGACTCAATCTGTCATCAGAAGAGGTTCATATCTGATGCCATCTTCTCTTAAAAATATTGTGGATTAATGATTTTAAATACTATAGTGTATTAAGGTGGCACTCACATCAGTACAGTTTGATCATTTCTGACATAATTATTGTTATTTTCTGAGGTACAGTAAAGAGAAAGAAATATTTAGAGGAAATGTAGGGGAGTGATTGTAGAGGGATAATGTATATCCCTGAAATGAGGTGTGGTAGTTTCTGTGAGTTATCATTTAATGCCATATCATAGGAGAGTACCATGTGTATTCCATCCATACACTTGCACAGAAACCAGACATACAGTATCTCACAAAGTCTTCATTTAACGAATCCACCAGGGCATTATGCAATAAAAATGAGGATATATACTACACTATAATACAGAGGACAGATGACATCAGTTTAGATGCACAGTATTATGTATGGACCAATTGCTGCTGATTTTTCTTCTTAATTGGGGTAAATGATACTATGAGTCAATCTTGACAGACAGGATGTAATTATATTGCTTGGATTTATTTCTACACTGTTATTCACTGTTCGGGGAGAGGGAATTTCTAAATCTGGTGTCTTTCTAAAACTGTTGTATTAACCATATTGCAGAAACCAACACGGTTGGGAGAGTCCATTCATTGCATTGTTGAGCATAAAATAAGCATATCCCTTACAGGGCACATAAATAAGAGTCTCTGGCAAGGACTAGCATTTTGGATATTCAATAACATTTACTACTTTATCAGTATATGCTGGGTTGATTATATGAAGCAACCAACAAAAGCTGTTAGTTTACAACTTCCCTTATTCAAAATGGAATACATTAAACATACTGTCTGCAGAAAGGGTTTGCTTAGCATCCCTGGGAGAAAAAAAACAAGTGTTCACATTCTTTAGGTCTGACCCGTGGCAAGGACATAGAAGGGTTAGATAACATCTGTTACTGACCATATGTAAGCTTTTAATGGTATAAACTCAGAGATTCAGACCAGCTGAATCCAAATTAAAATGTATATGTAAAAAAAAAAACACCAACAAAAAAAGTGACAGGAGTCAGGGACAGAAGACATTCAGACTAGCATGTGGCGTTTCCTGTGAAGGGCAAGATGGTCCGAACGTGAAAAGCTACGGTCACAGTCTGGGCACTGGAAAGGTTTGATCCCCGTGTGCTTGCGGAAATGCCGCGTTAGTTCATCGGAACGAGCAAACTTCCACGTGCATCCCTCCCAAGTGCATTTGTATGGTTTTTCACCTGGAAAAGGAAACACAGAAGTGAGGATTTAAGAAACAAACATGGCAGTTAAATATTTGACAGATTTATCCTCTTGCCTTGTCAAATTTCAGCAGGTACTTTAGTGCCTACTCAAAAAGCTTCCAGCAGCACAGGTTTGCAAAATACTCTGTGTTAGGAAACGTGCAGCCAAAATTAACACATGAAAACATTGTTTCCTGACACAACTTATTTTTTTATTGTCTCTCTGCTCCTCCCTCTGCCATATTAGCAATTGTTTTGTCTCATCAAACCCAGAAATGTGAAGGTTTAAGCATTTGTTCAAGTATTTTCAAAACTAGGACCTCATATTCTAGATTAGCTAGGGGAAAGGACTGGTGCTACCATTCAGGACAGCAGGCAGAAACCTTGTTGTGACCTCTTAAAGCTACTGTAGCATGAATAACTGGCACCACTGTCACAAGCAGCTCAACTTAAAATCTCTCTGAATAGTTACTTTCTAATATGCGATCCTCTTTCTCCTTAACACCATTGTGCCGTCTAATAGGTAAAGGCTGGCTTCCTGTAAGACAGACAGGAGCTGGGCTCCATTTTACCTAAAAGTGTCCTGTATCTTTGTAAAAACCTTGGAGGTAGATACATATTCACCCAGCATGCCAAGATGAATATTTCTGCAGGGAACAGAGATGGGGATAACGTTGACTGAAACATTCACTCAGAAATGAGCATTATCAGAACCAGTGGTTAGCATGTCCATATGAAGCAGATGTGTTTGTATGTGGCACACAGTCCAGACAGCTGCAAACAGGTTACTCCCATGCAAGTCTCAGTCAAATTTAATGCTGGTGTAAGAGGTGAGGTAGGGCAATTTGAACTGCTGTGGTGTTTATAGGGTTTGCAGAGTGAGTAATCTGCAAGCAACTGGACAGAAAACGAGCAGCCAGACAGTGAATGTAAAGCATACCAGCACACAATGCGATCCTGCTTTGGCTTACAGTCTTTTGTTGTGGGGTTTTCCTGCTATGTCCTCTGTTGTCTTTTGCTCAGCTTACACTTATATTCAGAACAATGCCAGATCTAACTTTTGTTATTTTGTTATTTACACCTGCGGTCACCTGGCTGTTAGCAAAAACTAAAAGCTTAGTCTACTCCTTTACCATAGATGTGATGAAAGACAAGCATAGCAATGCTCAAACCTGTGTGGGTTCTTCTGTGAGCTTTCAAGTGGGAGCTTTTAGTGTAGACTTTGTTGCAGCCTTCATAATCACATCGATGTATTCTGCGTTTTCTTTGAGTGTCTGGAGATTCCACAGGTAAAGGTCTCTTTCCTGGCTGAACTATAACTGAAGGGTGATTCCTGCAAAGTCAAATTGAATGTTAAAAATGAAAAACATTTAGCACAGCAAACCTCAGCTAATATGATTCATGACAGAACTCTCTATTCGCTACCACTCAGTCTCTTGGCAAAAGAGACCAACATTACATGTGTGTCGAAAAATTCAAGAGGGTTTAGCAAATTTTGTGTATTCTAGCAGTAATATTTTTAAATGTTTACTCACTCTGTAGCATGATGTAGCCATTTCTGCTACTCGCTAGCTTTTTTTAAACTTACAAATGAAAAACCATCTTCAAATTCCTGTTTTTCAGTCAAACTCAGCTTGCCGAAACTATGAGTTCATAGTGAACTGTTCTTGTATTTTGTTCACATTTTTTCTTCTTCCTTCAAATATAACTAATTCACTTGTAATTGCAAACAGCCATTCCATATTATTAAAGAAATTGTATCTTTAGGGTTTCAAAGCAGAACTCAATCTTTATTGTTCCAGCCACTCCTTTAGAGAGTAATTAAGAATTTCCTGTTTGGTGCTGGCAGGAGGGTGCGGCCTCCCTATACCACTGACGTCAATTCCTAAAAGTAGAGTTTAGCCTGGGTGGCACACCCAAAGGATGTCTGAAGTTGTCCCTCCACCTTCATAAACATCATCTTTTTGCTTTTGAAGCCCACAGGTACAGTGCAGGTAAGACATGTACTAACTACATATGGATTTCCATAAACAAGCAAAACTTACACATTTATGCCTCTGAAAGCACACTGATCTTATTAAATGGTGCCACTGACAGTGGGTATTTAGGTTTAAACACCACCCCTACTGTAGAACTAGGAACAATTTTTGATTCTTTCTTCCATGTCAATGTTAGAAAAGGAAATAAATATGTTTGTCAAAAAAGTAAGTGTCATTACAAATCTTCTAACTGCATTTTTCAATACCTCAGTAGATTTGTATCAGTGCTTTTAATGTATTTTTTAGCTTTTAACTGGAAGTACACAATGTGCAGATACTAGCATTTCTTGTTGCAAGAATAGTTCAATAGCTCCTCGATGTAAACTCACTGAACAGAGTTAGTTCTAATAAACCGGGGCAGAAATAAGCTTTCTAGAACTTTCTTCCTTACTCAGTTACTGTATTTCACATTTCTTTACTGATTGAATTAGGTTTTATAACACTAGGTTATATTAGTTACTTAAACCAAAATCCTTTAGGGCCTCATTTTCAGAAACACTCAGTACTATCTTCTCTCAGAAAAACAAAGGGCATATGCTAAAGACAGAAAATCTTGTGTGTGGTTCAACAAGAAAAATGTTCCTATTACTCTCCATAGAAGCAGGATGGGAATTACTGATGTGGGAAAGGTTTAATTCTGTTATTAATTCCTTTATTAGAGTCACAAGCTTGAAACTGAGAGACAAATTCTCTTTCTTGGGTGTTTGTGTGCCTCTTAAGTGATGTACTCTTCAAGTACACATTAAATCAATCTAAAAATATTGCAATGGCAGGAAACCCCAGGCAGTGATGCTAGACACAGATGTACAAACTCTTAAATTAGGAAAGCAAGCTTTTAGCTTCCAGAGAAATGCTTCTCCAAAGCAATGCTCGTTTTAACAGTTGCATACTAGACTTTTTGGAGAAGCTTTGGCTTAGGACAGTAAGCAAACTTGGTTTAAATCCCTGTGTGTGGAGGCTTGTCCTGGACATGGTAACATCTGGAAAAATGGAGAAAAAGGATATTGGCTGTACACCATTTCTGATGGTTTTTAATCTAAAAGAGTGTAAAAAAAGCACTGAGAATTTGTCTGTCATTTTCGATTAGAGGAAAGGAGGCTGGCAAGACTACAGAATGTTATCAATGATCAGATAGGGTGTGGCAGTTTTAAAAAATGGTTAAGGTGGTGTCAAAAATCATAGGTAAATACTAAGTAAGTGCCAGCAATAGAAGCACAGTCCTAATTCTTTCATTCCCTCTTACCCAACCGGATACAAATTCACATAAGTCTAACCACTGAAGCACCATTATTTAACAGATGCGTTCCAAAAACTTGTGATACAATTTCCAATAGCTTTTTCTCCTTCTTTACCAACAGCCCATGCTATGCTGACAGCATGACTTAAGACTTTGATACTTGCACTTGCTAGAAAATACATTAATGAGGCTTCTTATACTTGGTCAGAGATTATTAGCTCAAGTTTGATTTTAGAAATAACTGTCAAATATCAGACATACTAGAGAGTCCAGCAATCCCTACAGAAATGTGACCGACATTATATATATAAAATGTGTATGCCAAAAACTAATACTAAAGCAAAATCAGTCACTTAAAAGTGAAACTGAAGGTTTTCTATGCCCCTTTAAAGTTGCTTATGTGTCTAAATAATGCACTTTGGGCAGTTGGAACCCATGAAAAGATGAAAAATCATTGTCTAACTATAGCTTATAATGCAGAGAGGGAAGCTGACAAAGCTGTGAGAGAACAGGAAATTTTATAACGGTTTAGGTCTCTCATCTTGTAACTTATATCATTTGTCTATGTATTTTCTTAAATGATAAAAATGACTGTTTACAAACTTCTTGTTGTGAGTACAGCAGCATGAGAACTTGAAAAGGCTGGCTTTAGGAAGAAGCAAGAACGGCAGCTCTCTAGGGCATCCAGGAAACTATTTAAGCCATTAAAATGTGAGAAAAAGGGTCTCCATAAACAAAACATTCTGCACAGGCACGTAAAGGAGATGCTTTGGAAACATGGGCTATTCCAATGTTTTCTGGAATGCTACCTACATGTTATACCAAATTTTATATTCTTTGCTCAGCGGATGGGTTTCCAGTGGAAACTGGACTAATTGGGAAATAATTAATGCAAATCACTAATGCAGATGCCAAGTCTGCAGAAGTCTCAGCCCTGAAGGAAGGGTGTGGTATCAGCCAGGAACAGCACTTACTGGTTTGCTCTTGTTGAAGAGGCTTACAAAGAACAAAAATAAACTGAACCATTTGATCGTCCTGACCTAGAAGAAGGTAGGCCCAAGTACATACAGACCTGACTCCCTTGTGTAGCAGATCAATTACGGAAGATAAGTAACCACCTAGTAAACACGAATGTTTACTGTGTTACTGTGTATTTATTATAATACAATATAAAAGGCTATTTTTAAACAATAGCATATAGTTTATAAAAGTTAGCTGTCATCCAGTTAACAGCAAAGAGCCTGCAGTCTAGAAGCTGCATCTAAGCTGGTTAGAGACTTGAAAATGAGGAGTGGTGCCCACAAGAAGGCTGTGCAGAATATCATTAGCCCTGGAGCCATGGTTTGCCTTCTAACATGGGTCATGAGCAGAAGGGGCTGCCTTCTGAAGGAAATGCAGAAGGCCAACCACCTCATTCTTTCTCTCTGTATCACCTCACACTCACATTCTTGTTTTGGGAATCCCAGAAGGGCTTGGAACCCTTTTTCCCAACTCTAGGAAGCAAAGTCTCATAAAATTGCTCTGAGGGTGATGGAGTGCAGGTAGAATGGGAAGAAATGGATTCTGAGGTCACATACTGTGAGCCCAGCTCAGTTCCTAACTCCCCCAAACAAGCCTGTGTGCCTGCCCAGAGCACTGCCTGCTGAAGAATGAACTGGGTTCCAGGCATTCCATGATTTTGCTAACTTGACAGATGTTTTTCTAGGAAAACAGAAGATGAAAGGGTGCCCATGGGTTCCTCAGGTACTTCCTGAGAAATTTTACTATTTCAAATTCAAAAGTTTCTGCTCCAGACCTCACTTCTTTCTAGCTCTTGATCTGCCTTCTGCCAACAGGACTCTTTTAAACCCTGTTAGATCTATGATACAGTTCATGCAGTGGCCTCAGTAACAGTTGTACCAGCACAATGAGTTGGGGTACTGGGGTGGAAACAAGTGGGTGGGAGGAGAGTGAGCTTCAGGAATTACTTGAGCTGCCAAAAAAAATCACCCTAGGAACAACAGCCTCAGGTAAATGTGGAATTTCCCTGGATATAAACCGAATTTGTAGGGATGAGTGTTTATTCCAATGAGTAGCCAAATTTTTTTAAAAGACAAAGAGGTCCTCCAAGAACAGAAAGTCTCAAGAATCTTTTTAAAGAAAGGTATTTCAGGTAACATAAATACAGAGGTCAGTATGAAATGTCTTTATAGTATCCCTCCATTTTGCTGCTGGTTTTGCATAAACAGATATCACTGGCTTATTGGGAATCCTCCTTTCAGTAATTTGTAGAATTGGGACTAGCATTACTTTAGAAATGCACTATATAAATGGCAGATCTATGTGATTGTGATGTGTAAACACAAATCAACTCCGGTATGCCTGGAGAGGGGAAAAAATGTTGAAATCACATTTCACAGCGGCAGCTGGGGGGGAAGATGTTTTTCTGTATTTTATCACATGTTCTAAAGCAAAGCAACACTCCCACTCCTGAAAAATGGTAACTGCTTCACTGAGCTGCTTTTCATTCTTCTGCTGATCTTGGGACTACTGTTAGGTACTTACTCTTGCACCATTACTTGCTGGGGAGACAAGGAGGTCATCATTGGAGGTGACATTTGTTCAGGATAGAAGTCAGTCTTCGATGGTTCGCTTCCTGGCTCTACTTTGATTGTTTTCTTCAGTGTTGGCTTCTCGTAAGATTCAATGACAGGCACTGTATGGGGGAAGGTAGGAGAGTAAAGGCAACACATCAAATATATGTAGAGTTACAGGAAAAAAAAAACAAAAAACACCATGTAAAAACCTATAGTTAAAACAGAAAAAATTCCCAGCTCTATATTTAGTGCAACAATTTATGCTAAAATAGAGAATCTTCCAGTTTTAGTCTATCTCCTGATGAACTGTGATTCAAACCAGTTTATTAATTTTATTAAGTCCAACATTTTTACCAGTTCGAAGTCAGTAGATAAACAGCTTTATGCAGGTATAAATAAGAACAGAATATGGCCTTGGTACATTTGGTAAAATACACAGTAAATTCTATACCTGCATGTTTTAGAAGAACAGGAATTATGTTCCATTTCCTAAAATGTGAAAAACACACAAAGAAGCGCTTGGATGTACAGTTATATTCCCAGGATGAGATAGCATAAAAAGGAAACTCTGACAACACAAACCTGGCATGCTACTTGGAGTTTCCATCTCATCTGCAAGAACTGTGGACACCATGATGGGCTGCTGAAGATGGGGAGCATACATAAAAGGAACTGGTTGGACCACAACCGGTTGTATAACTGGCAGTATTCCAGGGCTTCTCAGTCCGTGGCGTGAAAGAGCAGCTGCCATTACAGGTGGGATTGTTATTGGCATGGAAATAGGCTGTACTCCTGGGGGTGATGGTGTAAATTTACTAAGAGGTGAGCTGGGTGAGGACAGAGTCAATCCAGGTGAAGTTCTCCTATGCACAGTCTGAAATTTCAGGGGGGAAGGAGAACTTCCAGTTGAAGGTGGTGAGCTCCGTTTGTTCACCGTAAGGTCTACTGGCTCCATCTGGATTCCATTTGATAGTCCTTCGGGGTTTGAGTAGAATTTATTGTGCAACATGCTCGGTGTAGAATAAATGACGCTGTATTTGTTTGGCTTCATTTGGTCCATGTAATTGGACGGGTATGACTGTCAGAAGTGGGGGAAAAAAAAAAGAAAACACAAACACAATTACTGCTGAGAAGGAAAGGTGGGTAATAAAGCTGAAGCAAAATGAAAAAGTTTCAAGAAAGCATTTTTATGTACTTTTGTAAATAAATGTGATTTAAATAAAGCCTAAGATTTCACACAAAGGAAGTTAGTCAAGTACTGCTTCACTGTTTCAGAAGCAACGTAAAACAGAGGATGAAAACAAATCCTCAAGGCTTATTCAACTCTTTTTCTCCTTTGAAAGTGTTTTGTTCATATTCTGAGCTACATATTACATAAGTGACCCAAGAGAAACATTGTGGTATGCCCAGCACATAACTAGATACTGAAAATCACAAAGTCAAGCAAGATGGGAATTAAACTGGACTTAGAATTTCAGGTAATGGGTCCAAATCAGCTGCTTCTCTAACTCGAAAACAGTCATCACTAAAGCAAGAAATTATGTATCTGAATCTTACAAGCAATAAGAAGTACACAGATGAACTGTATAAGCAATGGGAGAGAAATTCAAGCATATAAAAGGTAAATTCTAAACCTTTGGGGCTTTTTTTTTTTTCAGAAATAAAGAAGCTAACTAGCCAGGCTGATTTTGGAAACCAGTACAAGCATATACATTTGGTGTGTTGGAAGAATATTCTTGTCAGTAGTAGCTAGCACATTACAAGATCATATAAACCTTTAAGCTAATCTCGACCTATGTGATGATCTCCGCATTTTAGTGGGAATAAATTTTTGTAAACCAAGTAGTATTAACATTCATTGCAGAGTACTGTATTATTAAGCAACTTTCCAGGTATATTTTCCATCTGAAGTGTTGTAAACTGATGTTGTTTACTAATAAACAATTTACACAATGGAAAGAGATGTGAAAATGCAACCCACGGTTTTTTAGTCCTTAGATGTTGTAATTGTTCGAGGGTGTTTTTTTTTGTTTGGTTTTGTTTTTTTAATAAAATGCTATCTTTGAATTCCAGGTAAGTAAATCTTCACATTAAGGCTAATCAGTTTCACACTAATGTTAAAAACCTGCTGAATTCCTTGGCACCTAAAAGACTTTGATGAGTGATGTTAAAAAAAATGTTCAAAATGGTAGAAAATGAAACTGACGGCAAGTATAAAATTTTTGTATTTTCATACACTCATTTCCATTATCAATTTCTATTTTCAATTATCTTTTTTCCTGGGGTGAAAATTTCTAGCAATGTCAACATTAACTAAAAGTACTTTTGCAAAATGACACAAATGTATTCTTCTTTTCATTTACAGTCTGAAACAGTGATTTTAGAAAATATTACATCTGCACGCATAGCACACTGTGACAAAACAACAAAGCTGAGTCCCCTATTCCATAAAATAATCGAACAAAGCAGCACACGCAATGGTGATTAATCATCAAAAAGTATTACATTAAATCTCAAACTTTCTAAATTCCCTTTATGACTATTCTTACAAATTCTATCTAAAAAAATGTTCATCTTTGATGGTAATTAGTTTCTCCGAATTCTATTAAAACGTCATTATTGTAAGCAGTGCTGGCTAAAACAAGTTCTATAGATCTGCCGTCACTGTTTGAGCCAAGCAACAAAACCGTTAGCATTCCAAGTGATGACAGTTACTGGATATTGACAGAGCTTAAGATTTAACAGTATTTACTATCTACCAAATCTGATCAGGTTATAGCAAAAATTCAAAATTTAAACATATAAGAGATATTAACTACTTCTGTTAAAAATGCTGTTATTGGTTTACAGTACAAAGTCTACTCAGCTTAAAAAAACTGTTAAAGTTCCACCACTAAGCATCATTTTGCAGGTTTGTCAGGGATGATCACAAGGCCACTACCTACAAACACTTTTTCCATTACAAGAATACTAGAAATGAAAAAGACTCTGCAATTTCTATCTTAGGGAATGGTTTTGGTCGATAAGTCTACTGAAAAATGAAGCATCTCTCAAGCTGTAACTTTTTTACATAAACAGTTGTCCTCTTTCAGCTCCTCAATTAACACCAGGTATGTGCATTGAAAAAAATAACAAACTATTAAAATGTTGTGCAGGGCACTAGAGAAGTTAAATAAATTATATTTACACAAGCAAAAAATACTTTCCAGAATTAGGAAGAAAATAAGGAAGTTATTATTTAGGGACTTGGTATTTTATACCATATTCCTTTCATTATTTGGCATACAAGGTTTTCGTTGTTGTAATTAGGCTGACACAGATGTAACATCAGCTATTTTTTTCAGTCAGATTGGAGAAGACAAAACATTTTTTCTAAATTCTTCCTTCTGCGATTTTAATTGCTATGTTCCTATATGAATGGCAGATAAAAGTTGGGACAGAAAAATGTGGTGTGGCAAATTAACCGTGTTGGGAAGAAAAAGGGTGGAAAGGTTAGAAGGATGCTAGAGCAATGAAAAAGAGAGTATCTTCTGTCAATCAGACACTGTTTGGTAGAAAACAGTTCTTCTTCACTATCAGTGAAGTGTGGTTGAAACCTTGTTTGTTTTGATACGATGTACTCAGATCTATCTCCTAGGTCTGAAGTTAAGCTTCCTGCATCTTTTAGTACAGCAAAGTTTCAGTTTCTAGGCCCTTGGGACACAGCAATTGCCATTAGGCTGATATGAACCACGGCTTTCCTATTTCGTGCATCACCTTCCCTTCCTTGGCCAGGGAAGCAGATGGTAACCCTTGAGGGAGTATGGTATGGGAGAGTGAGGAAGGCTTCACAGCCTCTCTCTGTAAACAGGGAGCAATAACAATAGCAAAGAAAAGCCCAAGTACCTCTTTCATTTTCTAAATGCTACCAACTGCAGGAAGGAAGAGCATACTTCATAGCCTGCTAAGAGCTATCTTTTCTCACCTGTTCTAGAACTTAAACAAAATATTCTGGTGGAATAGTGGAAAATTAGGACTTCTTGTTTTGTTTGCCCAAAATATTTAAGCTGACACATTTTCCTTGGATATCTACTGTGTGAATTAACAGTGTATGCAGGAGTTTGGTCTGACTTGGATTGAAAAAAAAAACACCAACAAATTTCCACTTCCCTGTAAATTCTGCTTTTCTAAACATCACTGTACAGAATGGTATGTCACTACAGTAGATGGCTACAAAGACTCAGGATTGTATTTCAACATATATTCCTTTACGGTCTCCATTTAGCTCTTTTTTTGTTTGATATCATCACTTGCCCACTTCGGGCCTTACAAAGCAATTAATTTACTTTTCCTTGCTGTTTGTCCATAATAAATCCCAGAGCACTGAAATGACAAAGAAACTGGAAAATAAATCAAAGGACCTTCCAGTACTTTTGAGTCATATCCATGTGGCTCACACAACTAAACCAATAAACCCAAAAGAAGATTCATCATGTTTTTCCTCCTGAAAATCTATCAAGAAGAAAGACTGGACAAGTATGTCACAGGCACACCTATCACCACCCAGAAGACTGCTGCTTCCACAAAGGGACATTTATCAAGCACTAATCTGCTATAATTTGCTAAATTCTGTCACACTGCCACAGTGAAACATCATCTTTGTTGTACAGGCTAATTAATTTTGAAGCAATTCAACAAGTCTTTCATAAACTACATAACCTTATCAATTTTATCTGTCAAATTTAGCCAGCCTCTTGCAAATTAAAAAAACCAAAACACCAAAAACACAAACAAACCAAAAAATTTGAAAAAACTGCTTACATACTCCCACTATCTGTCAAATCAGGATCATGTAAAAGGATGAACAGTATTTAATCCAAATAGTAGCTAACACATGAGAACGCATTCTCATCACATTAAATTCATATTCCAGCACACTCCGTAAGACCTCAATCTCTCACGTAGCACATAGCTATCTTGAAAAACATGTGGAACAAGTAGTTTTGGGCCTGATGAAAGGACAGTGAAAAACTGTTTATTTCAATTCAAAATAAAAATGGCAACACATGAAAAAAGCAAGTTCTTTCACTGCAACTGGTACTTGTCCAAATGTTTAAGTAAGTCCTTGCAGCAAATATTCAGGTAGGACTCAGATGACTGTGTTGCTAATTCATTAAGAACTATCATAATATGTGTTCAACAATTCAGTTCAAAAAATAGCATGAGCTGTGGGGTAGAGTGTTGAAATACTGTGGGTGCAAGCTTCAGTCATCTAAGAAGTACGGTTAATCCTTTCAGCCACACCTCCTGAAATACAGTGATGTCAAAACTGTAATTTGTTTCCTTATACCACCCCAACTAATGGGATTTTTTGAAGACAGACTTTATACCTACAGACAGTGTATATTAGGTAAAATAACAAATAATCCCTAAGGGGCTTGATTTATTTTGGCCTCTAATGACACCATCAGAATGAAAGCTACAGTACATGTAAATCCTGATTTTTTTTTCCGAGTTATGTCAGCCTACAGTGAACTGAATGCTATGCTTACCACCTCCAAAACATCTTGCTAAGTGTTTCTCCTTCCTTCCATTGCTCAAAAGAAGGTCAAGAAAACTAACTTGCTCAGGGGCTGTTATCAGTTACATGTTCTCTCCATACCATGAGTTTTCCCTTTAGAGGTGTCCCCAAAGCAGTTTCTGCTGGGGAGCTGTGGAATCAGGGTCCAAGGAAGACTCAAGACCAAGAAGTGCTGGGGAAGCCAGAACCTTGAGGGCTTGGGGCTAAACAGCCTGGGTGTGTACAGAAGCTGAAAAACACTCCTCAGCCGGAGGCAAAACAGAGTAATCTCCATGAAGGGAACCTCACACAAAAAAATGTCCTTTCCTCTGAACTTTCTGCTTTTCCTTTCCTGATTTTTTTTTTCCACTAGGAATAACAAAAAGAAAAACATACAGATTTGGTAAAATGTTCTTAATAGTCTCTAATGGCTGGTCAGAGTGAGGACACTGATTTATAACATCCAAAATGACTCCACAGGTCCAAGGCATGGAAGGTACCACAGGTCTGCAAGGAGCATGTGGTATAGAATAAGCAACATATGGAACTACAGTCTTGAAATGCACTTGGCTCAGAAATGCTTCCTTGTTCTTCCTAATGCAGTTTTTCCTTTGTTTGGAGAACACTTCTCACTCCTCTCCTGGTCAGCCTGTTGAGGGACTGACCCTGTCCATCTTGCAGAATCACAGAGTCGTCTGGGGCAGGATCTTGCATCTCTCATGTGCACCACCCAAAGCCATTGCAGAACCTTCTTTGGGAGATGAAGGCAGATGTGTACAAAAACCAGCCACACACAGTGTCTCTGCAGCCATCTTCTGCTACATGTGTAAGGACACTTACTGTAAATGTGGCCCATTTTCCACCTTTGATGGACATCATTAGATGGCCTTAGACAACTGTAGATAATCACTACACATCTTAATAAGCTTATGAAGTAATTGTGATTCAAGTGACAGACTGGTCAGTATTAAGGTTCTTTCTTCACCCAAATACTGGAATTTGTCATACTAGCACTCTCAGTGGTAGATCAGTTATTTTTCTATCATTGCTCTCAAGTAAATAAACCCCATGAAAGTCAAGCTGTAATTTTAAAATGCATATAAATTTACCTCTCAAGAAGTGCTATTAATAGCACTGAAGAAATCAAACCACTTACAGATGGATTTAAATTGACAATTATTCTACGTTCTAAATAAAACAGGAAGCAAACTTTTAACTGAAAGATGCTGTTTCAGAGCTTGAGTTTAATGCACTTTAACTTATGCCTTCACCCTTTTAATTGATCGGCCTTTCTAGGGGTGTGGTTTGATGTTACATTTAATCTGATCTTATTGCAGGCTATTGCTGAAAGGGGAGGTCCCATTCCCTTCTTGTCCTCCCTCTCCTTGCTCTAGAATTGAGCAGCTGCATAGAATGAGTCAGATCAGTTTCCCGATCTGATCAAAAAAGAAGGGCATTTTTGGTGAGTTAGCAATTCTGACCATTCAGTGAGCTGATCCAAATCATTCTGGCCACACAATTTCTCCATGGCATACAAGGGAGACACAAAGCTGGAAAGGAGGGAGAAAACCCTGAACCTGCCAGCTGCCTGCAGCTGAATAGGTGAAGTATACACTAAACTGCTTCCTAAGGCTGTAATTTCCCTGGCAGCCTAACTCATCACAATTCCCACTGTCTTCCTCCCAGCTACACATTCCTAATCTTGCTTATCAGACTCTTTTCTGAGATGATCCTACATATCAAGGTGATGGAAAAATAACCGAATTAGACAGAAAGGTCTTCCCCTTTTTTCCCCATTCCTCCTTCATTGCCCTGGTTCTCATGTGTTCACCTGGTAAGGTAACGCACCTGGTTTACCCAGAAAAAAGCCAGTGAGTTTTTTTGCCAGGATTAATTTTCTGCTGTTTAGAGTGCAGAGTCAGCCCCAGGCACATGCTGTCAAGACCAAGGGAGAACAGAAAAGGGGACAATGAGAAGCTGTTCATTTAGTTCAAAGGTGTAACACTGAAACCACTTCACTGTGAAGTCTGGCAATTTAATTTCAACCTATCTCCATCAGCAGCATGAGCTAAAGAGATCATATTTTCACTGCAGTGGCTGAGGAGCACTTGCATGTTCTCTCCTCTGCTCTGGGGATGGGAGAACCAGCAGAGGTAGCATGGCACGTTATTACGGGCAGTACGCTCATACACTATGGAAAAAGTTTAACTAGAATGTGAATTTGTTTGCCATAAGAGCAAAATACAGCAGATTTTTCTAAGCTAGTCCAAAGCTCCAAGAAACCTTGGTATGAATTTAAAAGTGGGAAATGCAAAGACTAATCTATTTTAGAAGTCTTACCACTGAAACAGGCTCCATGGCTTCTTGCTTGATAGGGACTGGGTCAAACATTAGCATCTTTTTTATTCACTTGTTCTGACGCCTCTGATGTTCTGGCCTGCAGGGAAAAGAAAAAGTGTTAGAAAGCCACAGGAAATCATGCAATCAACTTTCTGAATTGTAGAGAAATTACTGATTTCTCAGATTAATGTGAATAATTATCTATCTCTAACATACCTTAAATATTTATCTGGGTTTCATGTAAATATTTCAGTTATTTTAAGATTATTCTTTCCCAACTGCTATTGAAACCAAGGGACACGTGCTCACTTTAAGTTAATTTGAATTTTTATTGTTTATATCAGCATACCAGGATTACAGAATTGTTACTTGCATTAGCTGTCAAGTGTGTAAACACCCCACAGTTTAGACTAGACATTTCTCATCAGTATGACAACCTCAGGATAATCTTGTTTATACAAGTGAAATGATTTTGGAGATGATATCTCTTTTCTAATGGTCCTGATAGAAAAACTGAAACTTTCACATACAGTGACATTGAAATCAACACAAAAGAAGTATCAAAATCCAGGACTAATTTGGAGAGGTACATTCTACATGCTGCAATGACTTAACATAAAAAATACATTAGTTATTTCCCTGAGATAATAAACTACTGGCAATTTAACAACAATTTGTGCTAACTGTGCAAAAGAAAAGCACTTAAAAAAATCTGTTTGTATTCCATGCAGGTTCACTTGTTTGTTTTTTTTTTTTCAACAGACTGCTCAAACTCACTTATCCAACTCCAACTTATCTCAAATTTCCTGAAATAAAAATATTTAGCATAAAGCATGTCATAACTTAACTATACTACACATTTCCCATGGTCAACTTAGAAAGATGCTGTGAAAGAATTACCTTGTCTAGGTAAAGCCATATAGGTACAGTGTAAAAACCAAGAGAAGCAAAGCAAAGTTGTTCTCAATGACATTTAGATATTGGCAAGCTTTTCGTAAATCACTTGAAGTATATGTTACATGGCTGATGTTAAAGGAGCAAGTTCTGACCATACAGTGTGTGGTTCACAGCCCCTGCCTGGAAGTGCTATGACCGTTATGGAGGACAAAAAAAAAATGTACACAAATTCAGTTTTGACCAGCAGATGGCACTGGGAAGAAACAAATACAGCCACACTACATCATCCAGACAATTTCATCCTGAGGAAGTAGGCTAAAGGTTCAGCGACAGTTTTGTACTTATGGCCAGAAAATTCTTCCAGAAATTGAAAATTTTAAGATGTACCTACTCAAATGAAAACGATTTTAATAAGCCTACACTAATGAACAATCCTGCAATTAAATATCACATGTACTTACAAATAAAAAATTGTTAAGAGCTTCTGGAGGAAGATGGCATGAGGTGTTAAAAGTCTATCATTAATTAGTCAGGTATATGAATAAAGTTTAAAGACTTGTGGAAATATATTACAACAGTGTACATTTTGAATAATGGAAACAAGTATCAAAAGTACATTAAAGTAATTCATAAAGTAAATTCACAGTTCTTCTTACAAAGGTCTGACAAAAACAAACTGAAAAAAAAAAAGGTGAAACAAATAGAGCAGCTCAATGTAATTTTCAGTTTAACCTTAACATCTAGTTTTGTAGAAGCAGTTGTGTAAGATGGCACTATTTGCTAAAGGTGGTGATAATTTTGTAAATACTTCAAGTATGTTTATGAGAAGGTTATTAGTGATACTGTTTTTTTTGAATGGTTATTTCTTTCAGGGTTTTAACATTTCACATAGCTAGAACTAATGTTTCAGAGGACCATATTCCCAGAAATTTATCCACATAATCTATGCATTGAATGTATGTATGTGTATCTATGCATCACTCACACATTCCCAAATACATATCTGCATTGTGAGAACAGAAAAAAAAAAGTTGTACTTTCAAACATGAGAAAAAAGTTTACAGCAAAATGAAGCCTCTTGGACCTCACATACAAGTTGGAACTACTTGCTTTCAGGTTTCCAGAAACTTTCAATTTTTCATTTAGATGTGCATAGATAAAAGTGACATACCAATTTGTACTTTAGTGAAGGAAGAAAGGAGGAAAAGGTAAAGGAAAAGGAAAAGATAACAGAAGAAAAAGGGAAAAAAAGGAAAAGGTGTGTTCCAAGTAAGCAGTCATGCTCCCAGGCTATTCTTTTTGTCATTTTAAAACTGGGATTTTCTTCAGTTTAAGAGTTACTCTTTTTCATCTTTTTGCTCCAAGAAAGTGTGTGAAAGACAATACACATTTCACATGTCATGCTACACATTTGTTTCGTCAGAGGGCTCTAACTTACTGTGTAGGAATTAGGCTGACATTGACAACAGAAAGTGTACTGCACTTATAAAAGTGAAAAGTAATTCTCAATCTTTCTCAGCTGCAGTCATCTAAGAGCAGAGGAAAATGTTACTTTTATTGCTGCATCATAGTACAGAGAATGAGCATTTCTTTATCACGTTACTCTTAAGCAGTAGGTTTCTTTTCTCCATTTGATAGTGTCTGGAAAACAATTTTCAAAAAAGGAAAATTAATTAACATTTAACACTCGGTCCTGTCAGTCCAGATGAGAGGGTCAAATTCTTATTTTGTGGAAACTGACAGAGCTGCTATAAACTAGTTTTGGCTCTGTCATTTAAAATTTACCTTAGAAGGAAATGTTCCTAAAGCTGCAAATAAACTTAAAAAACAATTCTTATTGTATTTAAAAATAATGCTCCAAATTGATTGCTTGGACCACATTCACAAGCAAATATGTACATGCACACTCATGCAAGTAACGTATGCTACCTCTACTAAGCAGTCGGCAGCTTTTCTTAGTCTATTTGTAAAATCATGCCTACTAACTCAAAAGCTTCCAAAGTCTCTCTCCTAAACATTTGAGAAGGGGGCAATAGGGAAGGTAAACAGTCTTATCTGTTTCTATTACTGAGGAATGAAAAAACAGTTGGGTTCTACTTTATACACTGATTTCATAATGTACTTGTTTGACAGCCCACAAATTGTTTAGTAAATAAAACTCATTTCTGTAAAATCAGAATACTATCTCTCATTCCTGAGGTACTGTGTTAAAAACAGTGAGGAGACAACAATACATTCATATTAAGCATATTAAAAAAATAAAGGCCTTTGTCTTTCAGGTTATTAGATAAACTATTTTGCATTAAAGTTTATTTTTTTTCATGTGGGTTAAAAGAATTTAAAATGCATGTAATCTGAAACTAAATAATTAACTACAATCCGGTAGGCAAACATTCCGCCCTCTCTTTTTTTTGCTCTCCCTCTTTTTTTCTGCAAACAAGCCACACAGTTTTACTTTCTCGCCTCCTCCCATTCACTCCACCCTGTGGATCTCTGCCAAGTCAGTCCAACTTGTCCAAACAGGACATGGCTTTTGATAAGATTTTGCTCACACCCTGTACTTCAGAAAGACAAATGAAGCAATTGGGTTTTGTATGCAAATAAGGACAGGTGCAAGGTAAAGTCCAGGCAAAGTCCCTCAGTATTTTCCTATCTGAAGTCCAGTAAAGACAGCAAGCCCAGAAAAGCACAGACTCTGCCCTTCCAACCACATCTGCAGTGAAGAATCCCTTCCAGAAGGAAAGTTCATCATCGGTAGAGCTCATTCCCACGTCAGGATTGAAGACCTCCTGGCATTAACTTCCTGACAAATATGGCTTACTATTTCAGAGATCTAATTAAGAGTAAATGAAAGCTTAAAGGTACTTAACATGTATTCTGACAATAAAGACGTGTACAGATTATTTACCCTGGATGAAATAAGCAAAGTGGTTAAATACTGCACCCAGACTTCACATCTGCACTGCAGAGCTGCTGAAGAAAAGCAACCACATTGAAGCTACTCTCTGTACATCTACCTTTTCAAGGTCCACCAGCTGCAGACCTGTCATAAAAGGGTGGGGTGAAAGGTCAGTTTTGACTGTGCATAACACACTTTGCCTGTGCATTTGACTCTTAAGATAGAGCCTTTGCTCTCATCAAATACCTGGAGGAGCAGTCAGTGACCTGACTCTTGGTGTGGACAGGATGGTGGTGACCATAAATTCTGCCTCTCTTCACCCTGCATGAAAGCATGCATGGGGTTTGCTTTCTCAGTCTTTGTGCCTGGTGGAAGCAAGGAATGCAGTTCTGTGGTACAGTGAAGTTTTGTCTAGAAGCTTCAAGGTATGCTTGTTATTGTTGGTATAATCACAGAATAACATAATGTATCTCCTAAATTAGTACTTTGTGAGTACCCTCTGCAAAGACACTGTAGCTCTTGCAGCGCTGTTGTTATCTAGCAGCCAACATAAGTCATGTGGACAAAGCTCTTCAGTCCAAGCCCCTTGGGACTTAGGCCGTTGCTCTGAAAATATTACTTCTGTGAACTACAGTCAAACTTCCCCTGATACTAAGGCAAGTGATAACATCAGAAGACTCTCCACTGATGAAATCCAAAGGGTGGAGAGATTTTCTGAACCTGGGTGAGAAGTTTTCTTCAGTGGAACTGTGAAAGGGAGTCTGAGAGAGAAAAACCCGTTTCTGAGTGCAGGGTCTGCTGGAAAAGGTACAGAAAATGTTTACCAGGGCTAGTAACAAGATGTGTTTGCACTTACTGTACCAGTTGCTCATCAAGACCTGAGTCAGCAAAAAGTTTCTAAAGTTCCATTAACTTTAATGGGAAGTAGGCAAGCACTTAACTGCATGGGGCCCCAAAATAGCAGCAGGCAAAGAAACTCTCCAGATCACCACAGCAGTCAGGCTCAGTCAAAGCAAGAGCAAGGGAAAGAGCAAAGGTGCAGAAAGAGTGCTGGAGGAAGGGACCGGAGCAACCAGCCCATGAAGAACAGAGCAGGGGGAGAATCATGAAGAACTAGTACACTAAAAAAGTTTCAGTATCGCCAGACTTCTGTGTTTTTTATTTACTGTTTTTCCACTGGACAACGGTAGTAACTGCGGAAAAAGTTAGGACCTCATGTAAAAAGAAAATGGTCCCTAGGAAAACTTTCCCGATGGTTTTACTTGATAGGCATGAAGAAAAAAGAGTATTTCTACAGTATTTTGTTATTTAGTATTTCAGACTATTTTTGCTTTTTATTGACTTGAAAATGTTTTACGTTTCTCCTTTCAGAACTGTAAACCAAATGAAAAATCTATTTTTTTGGACAACTTGTGCATCTTAACCGTTGATGTCACTTTTTTTGACCTAGAACTGCTTTGACATCATTATTTTTCAGCTGTGTAGCTGACTAATCAGTATTTCCATTAAATTTATGGTAATACTGTTGCAGGCCCTTTGAAGCCATGTGCCTAGACATGGTTTTCTTCTATATATAAATTTCAAGTTCAAAAAAAGTTGTTGCAGTGCTCATTAGGTAAATGTCTTCTCTACCAAGAAAAATGGAGCTCATAAAAACCCTGTTCATCCTTCAGTTCCACATTTACTGAACCTAAGGGAGCGAGAAAGAAAAGCTCTTGAGGCACCTCAATTAGACAATATTCTCCCTTATCATGGCAGACTGCTGTCTGGTTTCCTGTCTCAGGCTACTTCTTAGAAGGAGGAACAGTCTAGTAAGGACAAAAGATCAGACTTTTGAAAACAAGTGAAGTATGTGGAATGGTATGATAAACTTTCCCTTCCAAACCGAACTTATGTTTGTTTTTTTTTTTGTAAGAGGTAAATTCAGAAGATGATTTAAAAGGAGAAATACAATTTTAAATTTTTTTTAAAAATGAGGAAAGAATGCAGAAAATTCTGTTCTTTTATGTAAAGGGGTCTGCTACTTCATGAATCAACATTTTTTTCTAGTATAGGGAAGAAGAAAAAAAATCTAATCCTAAAGAAAGGAAGTGTATATTTATGAATAATAGCCTACGTATGTACGGAAGGGGAAAAAAAAACCCCAAACAACAAAAACAAATGAGGACAAGAGCTGGAGACTCTAGTGGGTACAAATGAGACAGTGATCAAAGCAGCTCAGGCTCTTTAAAAGTGGAAAGTCTATCATACCTTTGTGCATCAAGTTAGTTTGTTGGTAACACATACAGACTGCATGATAGACAAGACTACGCATTTGGGTTTGTTTTTTTCCATTCTGACTTAGTTTACTATTAAAAACCTGTTAAAGCTTTATCTTTCCATTTGGCTGATCTACACTTACACTTCCTTCCCCTGGGAGATACCAACTATGGTTACAAAACTCTCAAAGGAAGCCTCAGCACAAGTGACTGCTTAACAAGGAAGGGTTAAATCTCTCCTAAAAACAGCTCTGCCAAGCTTCATATTCTGGATTGGAAACAACTAGCCTCTGAATGAAAACACAAAGCTTCAATGCTGACAGCATAAAGAACTCTGAAAGACCTCCTGTTAGCGGTGTTAATTAATATTAAAAAGTTGGTTTACAAAACTATTATAATTTTAATCTCAGTCCTTGGTTTTGGAGAACTTCTGGCTACAAAGAAGTTGTGAAGCACAAAGTTTACTGCATCTATTATATACCAGTTTCCAGTAATATTTTTCCTCTGTCATGGGAAAAAAAAAAAAAAAAAAGATTAAATATATTTGAAATCCTGTGCAAATTAACAGTAACAGAATTAAGGTATTCAGTCAGGGTCCAATGGAGAAGCTCAACCCTGCTATTCTAAAATGAACAGGAAAAAATAGCCAAGTAAACACAACTGAGAGTTAACAAATTAACATAATCAACAAGCAACTTACCAAAACTGTGTGGCCAAATACTTCTTGTTATCTGGATTTCTGAAGAGACAAAAACAAGTCAATGTAAGGATGTGCACATAATTCAGTAAAAAATGTTTTTCACGTAAAATCGAGCCCTGAAAGAGGAAGTTTAACGTATTTCAAATACTTCTTTAAAGATACCTGCAATGATCACAAACGGCTAACTTTTAGTATTTGGAAAAGCAACAACAGAAACTAAAATATTATTTAAAAAATGAGTCAAATAAATAAGTGGTAAAATGAAAGGATAGAAGTATTCCTGTGTGTACAGAACCACGCATATTCCAGCCCGTGACAGAGAAGAAAAAACACTCCAACTTGTACTTTCATCCAGGGCCTCATTCAAAGCTCACTGAAGTTAATGCAAGTCTCTCTTATTTCATGAGCTTTGGCTTGGGTCCTTTAGCTCTTCTTCCGTCAGATCCAAAGCAACAGAAAGATTTATGTTCTTTTTCTGAATTTCCTCTCGATGTTTCTCTATGTCTGCCTTCAACAAGGTGGGAGAGAAGAAAAAATATATAAAGAGGAGAAAAAATATTTTTATGCCTTCAAAAATGTAATATGTGGGACAGTCATACCTACTTATTCCAAAGAAAATTTATCTGGAAGTGCCTCATTTTCCATATTACATCTGGAATACAGTGAATCTTCTAGTTTGTGTAAGGAGGAAATATCTAGTTCTTTTGAGATCTGGAAATACAAAGTGCTTACAGTGGGCCATTCATGTCGGGCAAGGGCAGAAGCCAAAACCCTCTTACAAGTGTGAGCCTACAGATAGGGATTCACTTCTCACACCACTCTAACTCCGTGACTTTAATGGAGCTATTCCAGATCGGCTGATGAGCAAGAGAGCAGAAAATTGGCTCACAGCTTTCTGAAGACTCGAGTACTAGTTTTCAGTGAAGGGAGTGAAGCTCTCCACCCCCATAACTATATTGGAGTCGAGGGTGTGCGTTTAAAGGTTAACTTGGAAACCTCGTTATGACATAACACAGGCATCTTAAGCAATCGCCAGTGTGTAGAGACATGATAACTCATTGGGTGGGGATTGGGAGTTGAGGGGCAGTGACAAGGGGCCTGGACAAGGCTACCGATCTGCCAGAAAACAGCCTGAAACAGGAAAGAGCACCACATATGCCACTTGGAATGTGTGACGCAAACCCCAGCCTTGAAACAAAGAACAGGAAACAGCTCTGCTGGCTGCGCTGGGGAGAAAGCACAGAGAAACATTTAGGCGGCCCTCCCTGACCCTATATTCATGAGCAGCTGGAGTCTTTTAAAACAACAACAGTGGGTGGAGGTGTTTGTTCATTGGGTGTGAATAAAAACACTGTCCTGATGCAGGGAACCTGCCCTATTTACAAACAGGCTCCCTTAACATAAGGGAGCAGGAGATTTTTAGACACTGCAGGTCATGCCGATTAGCTGAAATCGTCCCTCGGACCAGCTGGTTTATTACTGTATTTACAGGATGCCAGCAGCTAAACAGAGCTACAGCTTTGTGACATCAGAGTCAGTGCCCAGCCTGACAGTAAGCACCTTCTTCATAGACAGATCTAAGGGGACGGGTCCACTGCAGGAGCTTGGGGTTGCTCCTGGAGAGTGTCTACTTTTGGTCAGTACTGCTCAATAGCTGAGGACCAACGTCACTCAGTGCACCCAGTATTACTTTTCTAAGCTGTCACATGCTTAGCCTTCTACCTCCCTATTTCATGTGCACTCAGAATTCATCTCAGGACCTGACTTTCCACAGATACTTATATTTTTGAAGCACCCCAATATACAGCTTAATAAAAGAAATAAACTGACAACGGGAGGCAGAAGTAAGGCACATCTTGTCTAGAGTAACTTCAACACTCATTTTCCTTCAAAGCTGTGGTTGCAAATACTCTCTCTTACATACTTTGCATCAGTTAGTTATTTATCATGTGTGGGACTAGTATTATCTGACGTGAGAATGTGTTACAGCAAATTATGTGGACAAGTACCACAGTAACACTAATAATTGCTGGGAAGTTTCATGGCTGAGTTTTAACAACGCACACAAGGTGACAGTTGGCTACTACAACATCTACACAGAAACGTGGGTGTAGGTTTTATTCCAATAGTATCAGTTCCTTACTTCATACCAAATGTCTGGAATACAAGTAATTTGGTGGTTGTATAAATCCCATCTCTATTATCTCTGAGCCTTCTACTAATCTCACTCATATTTACATCATTATTTATCTGAAGACTTTTGCTTTTGTCTAAACAGGTGTTGCGTGGGTCAAATCCTCACAGTACCCTTGCAGGCTCCCTCGTAGCTCTGCTACTTAAGAGGAAATTTTGCTCTGTTTCTCAGGGAAGGGCGAGGCCATTTAGTATCTCTGTCTTTTGCCCCCTGCCCTTACCTCCAGTCTCCCACGTGGTCTATAATACAGCTGTAACAGAGTGTGTGTGTGGGGGGGTATTTGCTTGGGAAAACAATAAAAAAGGCCACAAGTCAGCTTCAGGGTTTTTTTTCTATTTGATACTAGACAAAATATTCTTAAAAATGCAAGAGGAAAGTTATTCTGAAATAAATCTCTTCTGGGTCAGGCAGGATTATCAACTCCAGATGTAATTCCTCTCACAAGAAGCAGCTCCCCATGTGATTATCAAGAAAATGTATCTTAAAAAGTATTCCATCGAAAAGTGGCTAGTGAACAGATGACTACACATCTTTTACACTGATTACACTTCATTTTCAATGCAGGTAATAAACACTTATGGATGTTAGTTTAAATAATGTCAAGTCTTCAGAGCTCTCCTATCAATCAACCATTCATTTTTTTCTCAAGAATAAAACCTTCAGATTTCAGCTCCACAAAGTGACGCTTCTTGAAATTGCAAAGGCAAGGAAACAAAACACAGCAGACAGTGCAAGAACAGTACTCGGAATTGACAGGGGAGTACATAAAACAACTTCAATGCATTTTTTTCATGTAACTCTTGAATGACCACTGGTTAGGTGCTGTATTTTCCCAGAGTTGGCTCCTGTCGCTGAACCTTCCTTTACCAGGGCTCCCCTACCTGTTTCAGGTACTCTCTGTCAAAGGTCCACAGCAAGTAAATCCTATTCCCATTTCGGCTTAAAAAACAATCCAACAGACGGCATCCAGAAAAAGGAAACTAATTGCTGTCGTTATTTCTAACTGCACACATAATTCCCGTGCTGTCCTGGACACTATGCGATTTAACTTCGCCTGCATCATGGCTAAGCGGTGGTCAGGTCAGATGACAATACGAGGGACAGAGCTGGTCTCATCCTTGACTTCACCGGGAGTTAAACCGGGGACACGGCCCCACCAAGAGGTGAACTCCTGTCCGGGTATTTCCCCCGCCGGCCCTCAGAACGCAGGGAACCCGCTATA
>VWZY01009651.1:6017-55404 GCA_013399075.1 Chloroceryle aenea
GATCATCTAGTTCCAACCCTCCTGCCATGGGCATGGACACCTCCCACTACACCAGGTTGCTCAAAGTACCATCCAACCTGTCCTTGAACAGTTCCAGGGAAGGGGCATCCACAACTTCACTGGGCAATCTGCCAGTGCCTCACCAACCTCTTACAGTGAAGAATTTTTTCCTAATGTCCAACATAAATCCAGTTTGAAGCAATTATCCCAAGCCCTTATAAGAAGTTCCTCCCTACCTTTCCTGTAGGCCTCCTTTAAAAGTCCTCCCCAGAGTCTCCTCTTCTACAGGCTGAACAACCCCAACTCTCTCAGTCTGTCTTTGCAGGAGAGATGCTCCAGCCCTCTGATCATTTCTGTGGCTCTGCTCTGGACCCTCTCCAACAAGTCCATGTCTTTTCATGCTGGGGGCTCCAGAGATGGACGCAGNGCAAAACAAAACCAAAAGATGTGCTGGCTTCTGATAGAGGCTGCAATTTGGAGAACACAATGTCAAAAGTTTTAATAAACTGCAACCCTCTCCTGCCAGCTGAAACAAAATCACCACGGTAATCAGAGTAGCCAGTAAGACATACAATTATTTATTTACTTATTTTAAGANCACTCCAGGTGTGGTCTCAGATACCTTACGTGCTTCAGTGTCTCGGTATCAGGCAGGCAGGCAGTTTGACTGTAACCTGACAGCAGCAGCTCGAGGGCCTCCCGCGGCTCAAGCCCCGGCCCCGTCGCCNTACTGTGATCCCCAATAAATAGTTTTTGAGCTTTCTATTAAACTAAAATTAACTTTATTTTTCACTACTCCCAAATTAAAAGCAAATCTGGGACAAACTAATGAATGTCAGATGACTCAGCAGGAAGGTATTAACGTAAGAATCCACAGGACTGATTACTCCCGGAGTTGCTCCAAGACTGGAAGGCTTTACAGCCAATGAGTTGTTGGGGCCTGTTTCAGCCCTTTCGAATGCTACACTGGGGGAAGAAAGTTCCTAATAGGAAACATTTGAGCCTTGTGACTTGGAGAAGGACAGCAGTAGAAAATCAAAGAACTTGGGAGTTTATCAGTGGAGAACATCTGGGTCCCCGAGAGGTATGACAGGTCATTAATCAGCCTCATGCAGAACCAACTTTCAGTATTTGTTAGCACGTAACACTAACATTCAAACATGATAGATGACCGTAGCTTCTATACAACATTTTAAATCAAATCTTTGACAGCCTTGATTCTCTGGCTAAGAAAACCACTCCACTCTGCCTCTTATTACACTGCCTTAGTTTTCATCCTCCTACAAAGACAGAAGTCACAGAAGAACTGCCATATGATCTTCCACCCTTTGAGAACTGACTGGTCTGATTTTGGTACTCCCCAAACTTAATCTTCTAACTTTTCGTTCAGTTTTCTTTGTTCACATTAGGAATCTCACAGAAAAAAAAAAAAAAAAGACAGTACAGGCTGGTTGTTGGCTTTTGATAAGACATGTAACTGTGTCCTCTAATTTCATCTTACCACAGCATCTCCAATTTTATTTTTAGAGCTCTCTCAGACAGTCAATTAAAGAGAGAGATTCAAGTGGTGTTGCTCTCCACTCAAGTCTGGATAGCCTTTAAAGGGCAGACTTAGAAAAAAATGATTGTAAAATGACATTGTGAATGTTGTACATTATATTCCTTCTCAACTGTATTCAGATAAAAAATGTCACACTTAAAATAAAAAAAAGATGCTTTTTCATTTAGCTATATAATCTCTCAAAATATGACCTATGATTAGAAAGTCAGATTAGGTTCTCTTCTCTTTTTGTATTTTAACCATCACTAGTAAAGATTCTGCACAAGTGGACCACTTAGATCTTTCATTTTTGTGCTGGTCTCCTCACAATGCCCTTTATGATACTTGGAAACAAAAGACTATTAGACCCTTCCACTATAACAACTAGTTAACAACAATACTGTGGGGTTTTTTTTCCAGTAAATAAAAGTGTAATTACTTCAGAACATGCAGAGAACGAGTAGATTAAATAGATGCTTTTAAACAGCATCCCTCTTCTAATTACATTTTCATGCCTTTCAACATAGATCTACACTCTTTTCACCAGGAACAAATGTGCCCACCTGCAGAAGGAAGCTATTTACCAAAACCTAGCAGGCCAGAAAAGCACCTGGGCATAGAGGCCATGGCATATGTGGTGGCACCAGTATCCTGTGACCACATATGGAATGACAGTTGCAATGGTCATAATCCAGTCCGCAAACCAGAGCTGGAAGCCACATGTATGACCTGTCTCATGCTTTCACACTGAGAAGAGTACTTGCTAAGAAGCAGTTTTATCAAAGACAAACTGCACTTGCATCAAGGGCAGGAGACTAAGAGCAAGCAAAAGAGGTCAAGAGAAGGGGTCTCACTCTACGCCCTGTCAAAAGCATTGCTGATACCACCAAACTTTACCTCTGTTAACAACTTATGTTTGTCCTCCCGATTAACAACACTGGTTTGGTGGGAAATAAGATCAGTTGGGCTGTCATATTTTGTTAAAGGCTAGTGTAGAGATAGTCTAGATGTCCATAATAAGTTTACTAAATCAAAGGCCTCCGGTGGGGAGGATGGTTCACACATGTAGAATCTTTTCTTTCCCCTGAAAATCACATTGGTTTACTTCACAGTTAAATCCCAATGTGAAACCTTATCAGAACTACTGAGTTTCACTGACGTTTTCTATGAAAATCTTGGAAGCCTGTGAAATTGCTTATCTTTCATAAATTAAATCAAGATCCAGCTGAAATGTTTATTGATATTAATGAATTAATGGTTTCCATTTTTTATTCACAACAAAGTCTACCTGTAAGCTTCCTTTTAAGCAATGAAAATTTTCACCAAGGTTTCATTAAGCCTGAAGAGGATACTTCTAGATACAACTGACTGGCAGATACTGCATTCCAAATATTGCAAGGAAGTGAAGAGGAGGTTGTTTTACAACACCATGCTAAAGATAAATTAGCAGTGATTCTACATTAGAATTCAAAATGGGCAAGTCTTTCACATCAAGTTTGGCAAAGCAGTGGGTCACAGGCTACAGTATTTTGTTTAAATCACTTCTCCCACTCCTACTTAAAATTCAAACATCCAAATTCATTACATCAAAGAAATGCTACAGCTTCACTGAACTTGCAGCAATTGATACGTAATGGGACTCTACACAAAGATATGAGCTTGCTGCATACCCAGAGATCTCATCCCACAACAGGGTAAGAACAAAACCCACGTGCTTCGGGATAGGAGCTGTACTCTGTCAAGTCATCCAGGGGCCAAGCTGAAACATCTCCTCAGACCTCTTGAGCCTCAGATATTATGAATGAGACTTGCTACAGTGTCAACAATATATAAAGTTAGTCATTCTTTCTTGCTTTAGGACTTTTTATCCTGAGAGCAACTGCCTGATAAGCACAGAGATTGTTAAACAGAGAGAGAAGCTGCAGTGTGACTCCTGCAACAGTCTCATGTCCAGAGCAACCCCATGAAATGCAATTCCATCCAGGGCTGGAGCCTCACCTGTCAGAAACTTCTCACAAATACTGCACACAGTCACATCCACTATCTCACAGTAAGAGTTAACTTCTCCAAAAGCACCTCTCTGCCTCTTCCCACTGATTGCCTCAGGGAATAGCTCCACACTGTTGCATCAGTAAAAGGTGAAGAGATACCATTTCCAAAAGCATCACACAGCAGAATGCAGGCTTTCAGGCAGCCAGCACTCGGTGTTTGTCCCTTCCTCATTGCTGCCATACACAAGAAGTACTCCAAAATGAAGACACAGGAGCAGACAGACAGACAGAAAGGTTTCAGCTGAGGCCTGTACATCTGGTTGATATGAAGGACAGCCTTCTAATGGAAAAGCTCACACTCCAGTCAGCTGAAGAAATCTGTAATTTATAACCAGAAGTATAAGCACATATGAATAAATATCAAGCCGTAACATGGAGTTTTCAACAAAGATTTTATTGGTAGATACAATATTATCAGTTAATTCCAAAGTGCTGACTGATGTAATTTTATATTCATATATTTCACACATATATACCTGCAAAGCCAGAGTATAATGACAAAAATCCAGTTACGGACTGCAATGGCTGGAATAAGAATTAAATAGGGAAAAATACAATGAAACAAGATAAAACAAGCAGCTCCACGAGTGAATGAAAAAACTGTTACGATTATTTTGCAATAAACCTAACAGAAGAGCAAATTCTCCCTGCCGACCTGACAGATGAGGTAATATCCTGCACAGCTGATCGGCCACCCAAGAGACTCCCAGCTTTTATTGTGCCTAAACACTGGCGTATGACATTGCCAGAGCAGTGCTTTAGAGAGCCTACACACAAGTAAAGCTCAATATTCATTCAATTAACAGCTCAAGCAGCTGTGAAGATAGAAATGAAAATATTTGCTCCATAAAAATCTGTATTTTCTGAAGTGAATTTTACATTTAAGATAATGAATAGCATCTCTCAGTATTCTGCTTGCAATCAGGATGTGTGTTATATTTAATTTCTGTTTTGATTGTTCATGCATTTCAATGACTTGGTAAGGTGATATATTTTATTTTTTGTCTGCATTGTAGACCTAGGCATCAAATTTTCTGAAGATCAATGCTTCAAGCTATAGTGATGTATTTCGATGGGCAAAGTCAGCAGTTTTATTCCCACGTTTATACTTCTGGGGATGTTGGAAATAACATATATTATGGATCCAACAATGAGTTACTGGAACTCATTAGCAGGATATGGTAAATGCTTCATCACAAGGAGTCCTTTGTATCCAGAAGCAGTAACTGTGCTGTAGCCCAGTAACTGCAGCCTTGTAGCACCACTACTGTAATACACTTAGAAATCATCAGGTGCAATCCTACATTCTTGAGTTACTCAGGAGGTCAGGTCAGGTCCTGCTACCTTTACCTGCTGCACTGGAAATAATGACCCAGAGCACTTTGTGCCTACAGGTGTCAAAATATCTGAAGAAACATTTTAAAGTGAGTGTGGCCAAAAGAATAATCAACATAATCATCCATATGCTTGGGATCTGATCTGCAAGCAGCCTTTCCGTGGCACTCCAAGGACAAGGCAATGCGGATTCCAAACCCCAGAGAACCTATAGGTTGAAACACATCCTCTATCGCAACTGATTTATTTTCTATTCCTTCCCTCAAATTAAAGTTCCTCTTCTCCATTCAGATGGAACTACCGCAAAGGATTCCCAACAGCTAACCGAGTGGGAAGAATATCAACGCACAGTGTGAACTGCACTTAACACACCGCCAAAGTAAGAAACCATTTTTACTCAGCTCATCATTTTTGCAGAGACAGCTTTTTTCCTCCCTCGACTAAGCAGCTAGACATCTGTTGAAGGCAAGACATCAAGATACGGCAATCAAAAGACAAATTTTAAATTTACTCCTTCTGACAGAAATTTAGAGTGTAATGCCAGTATATCTCAGTTAGGCATATGTTAGTGAAATCAAGACGACTCTAGAAGCATAATTTCAAAGAAAATGCTTTTTGAAAGAGAACTTCCATGAATTTTGGTGGAAGGGGCTGCTTTTTAGTGCCACCACATATCTGTCTCATTTTTGCAAGTTATACTGCATTTAGACTCCTTGAAAGTACAACAATAAATGGGATGTTGACTTATTTGCCAGAAGATGGAAGAAACTTCTTAAATTTACAGGGAAAAAGGTCTTTAAGTGACTGATTTGTACTGCACATCTTAAATTTTCTGTATTAGCTCAAGTGTTAAGAAAATTTCAAAAATGAGCCATACCTGGCCTGCTAATGAGATTTGACAAAATAATTTTAGGTGGTTTCCAAAAATCAGATCTGAGCACTAAATTAATATCAAATTTACTTTAAAATGCCCTAGACAAATGTCATCACAACACAGTAACTGGGAATTGAATCAGGGTAGTTTTGTGATCTAAAAAGATCAAAAAAACCCCACATAGAAACAAAGGGAAAGAGCAAAAGAAAGAAAATGGTCATGTGCCTGTACTCTTAAATGACAGGATGGGAATACTGCATGTTCAGATACACGAGAAGAACATCATTACAAAAAGAGTGAAATACCATGACTGAGAACTTCCCACTGCAGGAAAATTCAGAAAGAAAAGGTATGAGCAATAAGATTCTAATTATTATAGCATCATAGAATCATGTTATGGAGGAATAAAGAAAAGAAAACCCTAATTCAGCTGAAGTTTGTAAGCCCTAACTAACCAAAACTCCTGACAGCACGTGCAGTCCTTTGTCTATGTTCAGCCTGTATCCCAGGCCAAACTACAGCAGTTGCTCTATCACCCAGTGACCCCTCCCCAAGCAAGAAGAGGGATTGAGATGAGGAGAGAAGATCCATGGGTTGAAATGAAAACAGATTTAATGAAACAGCAAAACTAATACCGATGCAAATATAAACTACAGAAAGTTATACTCAGCCAGCAAATGTACAGCAGTCACAATAAACAGGAAAGCTCATCCTGTTTTAATAAAAAAATATTGCCTCTCCTTACAAAATTTGTTTTATCTGTGTTCTTATACCTTCAAAGCCACAAAAGAAACACAGGAGAACATTATTACACAGTATCACTACAGGGGGAAAAAAAAGACATCTAGACAACAAAGGACTAGGCAACAACAAAGCAACTGCAACTCCTACCTGACACCAATAAGAAGCAAATCATATTACAGTTGAAAAATTGACCATGAAAAGCTGTAATTCATTTCTAGAACACTTTGAATTTCACTCTAGGCGTGCAAATTACCCTAGTATCAGACTAATCGAGTAGCACTTGCGTGGAAGGGGGTTGTCTCATCTTTATGCAGGATTCAAATCCCCACAGAAGGAAAAAGCAGAGAAGCCAGAGGAGTTACACTGCTGTAAAACAGGTGCAAAATGAGATTCGTGCTCCTTGTCTTCATCACTGCAACAACTGTCTCTAAGGTCTACGATAAGCTGCATGAACTCCACAGAGCATGGCAGAAGCCCAGAAAGCATTAATGGAGGAGTCAACTGCCCCCCTAAATGTGATTAAAAGGCCAACTACAAAAGAGACACTAATAAAGACTAAGGAATAGCAGCAGCAGGTAGGGAGGGATGGAGACTACCTAGGTGAGATATCAGAGGCACACATTTTTGCCATGGTGAGGAAAGCAGAATAAAGAACTGAAGCAGCACACTGGGGAGCTGTCAGCAGCACCTTGGAACAGGGCACCTGGGCTGGAGCCCAGAAGAAAAATATACTGAGTTACTTGGACATTAAGTCACGAACTAGGCTCCCTCTGAGAAGAGTCAAATCTAAGGCTCGCTTTCTTGTATCTGGGGGTAACTTTCTTTGTGTTGGAGGACAACAAAGGTCTTGTCTATTGAAGAAGGAGACACTGATCCAAAGGGATACTGTGGAAAGCAGTTGCCTTTGACAAGAGCCAACATAAAAGTACACTGGAATGAGAGAGTTTTGAACAATATTTATTTACTCTCACCCTCTTACCTGTACCAGGATTAACCACAAACACATCTATACTATAGTGTAAGTACTCATTCATCCTACTGCTGTATTATCAAAATTTCTGCTACTATCAAACAAATTTATTGTAGTTTTACATTTCCTCCAACCCTCAGTCAGACATTAGCTCAATTTCAGCTTAGGCATGGAGAGATCCTGTCTCAACTGACACACCAAAGTTTTGCTCTTACAAACGTGGAGAAAGTGCCTGTTACGAGAACATGTAATTTCTGGAATCGAGACACCTGTTAGGTCTCCTAGCAAATCAGGTTTGATTTTGATCTGCCTTGTACATTTTCATCTCCATGGAGAAGCAAGGATGTAAAAGTTTAGCACTTGATAAACGTATGATAAAAGCTGGCAGGAGGGTTGGACTAGATGATCTTTCGAGGTCCCTTCCAAGCCTAACATTCTGTGATTTTGTGAAACCTTATTAATCTGGCAACACTCTTTAGGAGCAAGGCAACATACCATCTGACTTGCTTTTCTGTAGTTGAATGCATTCTGAAGGAATGACAGGAATCAAAACTTGTTTTTGTCAGCAGGAAGATAAACTGTGGAGCTATGAAAGAAGGGACTCTGTTGAGCAAAAAGGTGCCATCTTTATGAGCTCACATTTATGTAAGTATGTGTGAGCTAAATGACTGGATAGAGCTACACTCCTGGACAGCCTGTTAAATTAAATCCTCCTCACTCCAGCACCCCTCAGCACCTTGCTGGAAGCACTACATTAAGGTCCCTGCCAAGTCAAGCTGGCCTTTTAGGTTACATTACCCTAGACAAATATTACCCTCAACTGAAGCTGGCAAAGAGAACAAAGTACAAAATTATATGAAGTCCAGACCCAGTAGTACTCACAAGTAGGGCAAAGGGGAAGGGTAACAGGGACATAGTTATTACCATGTATTTTACAAACCAAATCACTGTGAAAATCAAGTTTACCTGGCTAACAAGAGTAATACTGGATGGAGGCAATTGGTGTATCAAACGTTGGAGTGCTTGGAAAAATAGAAAGGACTGAAAGCTTATATTTAAAAGAATAAAACAAGGCATTATCTCTTGCATACCTAATTACCGTGAATGAGGAGTTCTACAGCTACGCTCTGTGCGGGATCAAAACGATAGCAAGGAAGCTAGCAGGAAGAATCTAATTTACTTTGGAGTGGAACCACCCCAAACACTTTCTAACTAGGCCTCTACAGTTTTCATCTCTGATGAAAGAAGACCCTTTGAAATTACAAAAGCAAGTTTCTGATCTTCGTTGGAAAAGTTACTTATTCTGTGGCATCACGCAACAGCAGGATTCAGAAAAATATTGAACCTTGCAAGTGCCCAGTGGGACTAGACAGCAAGCTTTAAAGAGAAAGCACCACTGCTAATTATCACTGCATAGATTTTCTCTACAATTTCCTCAGCTCTCAGATGGTCTATTCTCAAGTAACCAGACATTCAGTTTGAAAATCCCAAACCACAGTGACTGTTCAGGCATCCTGATAACAATCTGGGTTAAATTCAGACCTGAAAAGGATAGTGTCTCATTCTCTCTCAACATAAAGCTGTAGAAAAGAACATTCCCACTACTGCATCAGGAAACCAGAGCATTAATGATTTCACCTCTCTCATTGGGTCACATGCCAAGGATCTCTGTACCACTTAAAAACTAAATGAAAAATAAAAGCCAACAAAATTATGGAGGACCCCACTTCAATATGAGGATGTTGACCACTGTGGCACACCAGTGCATTCACCATCCTCATACACAGACTTGGACAAGCACACCAAAATGCTGCCTTTGCCCTGCAAAAGTAAGTTTTAGGCTAAGATCTGCCCACTGAGAGGGACAGAGAAGTAGACAAGTGTGCAAAGATTCTGCAAGACTCACACACAGCCTGCTTGCAAGGACTCAGAGAAGCATCAGGTCAGGGGTGGTGTACTGCTTAGTGACATGAGCAACAGAAAGGGTGTTGTCAATTGGCATGGGAGCAAGGAAGAGCAGGGACAAAAAGCTCCATTTTATCTCATCCTAGTGGCCGTTTCAAATTTGCCTTGCCTTTTCACTGAGAGTCTGTCGTAAGGAGTATAAACAAGTATTTTTCAGTCAGACTAGGTAAAGAAAAGAACTCATTCACTACATGAAAACAAAGGCTGATAAACAACAGAAAAAAAAAATTTTTAAAAGTCATTCTTTGCTACCTGGGAAAAAGCCACAAAACTACATTTACAAGTCCTTAGCAGAACTGTACTTAGCAAGAAGATACTGTTGGCTAAATCCTGTCTGTGGTGAAGCTAACAGGAACATTGCTATTAACTTTGGTGCAGCCAGTCTTCACTGGACCTGTTCTGCAATATAGCTTGTTACTCATTTCCCCATCACAGTTCTTTTGTTGCTTAATAATCCATCACCTGCGTTTACCTGCTTAGTGACCACCTTGAAAAGACAAATGCAACTGCTGTGCTGACCACAGCCACGCTGGGATGACAGGGTGCCAGCCCTCGGTACCACTTGAAGGACAGACCCTAAATGAAGGAAGGAACTGGAACTACAAAAACTCTGCCAAGCCTGGAGCCAGGAAAGCAGTGCTGAGGAGCTTAACATAGTCCCACTTTCCAAAGGCCTTTAACTCCATAAGGTGAAGAAAAGCTCCTGTCTGTTATATTCACATACTGCCCAGAATATCACAGGAGCAGGTCTCTTCCAATTTTTTATCTGTGAAGCAAAAGGAATATTGGTTCAGCATCTAACTCTGTTCATTCTGTAGGAAAAAGGGGGTTTGTAGTATTTCTTCCCCACATACTCCCCATGCAGAAACCTGCATTTTAATTATCCCCAGAGATTTCCAGGCATAGATTTACCCATGCAGTAACACCATATATTGAATCTGAATGACTGTAAAGTGCTCAAGGGAATTGTTATAAAAAGCATCATACTCATACCAAGGATTCTTTATCTTTGGCTTTCTCATTTCTTCTTCTAGCATAATAGTGGATCCCAGATTAGATCTGAGTAGCCTTTGCATTTATTGTCTACTTTCACCTAAACTGTCTCCTGTTGAGCCTAGTCCCATCACTTAAATTTGCAGCATTGCTCCAGAATAACTGTGCATATGCCAAGCATTTGCATATAACTTCCCTGCTGCAAAGGAAGGAAGTGAGATAAACCAGTGGTTTGTTTCTAGATTAAGGAAAAGGCTGGAGGTGGCCTGGATGGAGGAATGCCTGTAAATGAATTAGACTACAAATCTTTTAGCCAGCCTAAAAACTAGAATATACTACACATTCCCATTCAACATTGCTGTCATATTCACAGCCTCATTAAAAATCAGCAGCAGAGAGAAAGCGTTGCTTCATGTTATTCCATGCCCTGTAGACGGGTCTAACTCAGCTTGGCTCTATGCACTGAAAAATAAAGATGGACAATAGTAGCTCCCTGCAATCTTCACTGTGTCCCCTGGAGAGGGGGCTCACCACTTGCAACTGCCTGTCTGTCTCCACCTACATAAGGTACTTTCAGTTTACTGAGGCAGAGAAATTAGCCCAAGCAGACTGTCAGAGCTGTGACTGCAGCACACAGAAATCTTACCCTGGAGAGAAGAAGATAGCTGAGTTCTGTTCCCTGTTCAGTCCTCAGTGCACATCATCAGGGAAAAAAAAGACAAGTAAGTATGTTGGGACACTAGATTTGCTTTATTGGTAGCAACAACCAGTGATTTCCTGGCTACAGGAATCATCAGCAACACTAAATACAAGCTGGTTCAAATAGAAAGGTGCCATTAAGCTCTGCATTTTGTTACTGATGTTTTGTATCATCTCCAAAAGTGAAGCAAAGATACATTTCTGAGGGCACCACATGGTTAATTGTGACACATTTTCCTCACAGACTATAAGAAAACCAAAAATGTTCAGAGGTTTAGAAAAAATGTTTTGATTAAAAGAGTTGTGGTTGTTTAGCCTAGAGAAAAAGACTGTGGCGAGAGTTGATAGCAGTCATATGTGGAAAATAAAACAAAAATTCTTTAAATACAGCCAAGGGGAAATTTTAAGTTGGGAATTGCATGACATCAGGAAATACATCCTACACATAAGAACATCAGAGCATTGGAATGGACTGGCTAGTGGGCTGTGGAATTTACATTACTGGAAGCTGTACAAAGTTATTTGGTAAGTATCTGTCAGAATCAGCCCCAGCAGAGCTGTCTGCTGCGGGGCAGAGGCAAGATGGCAGAGAGCTCCGAGTATCCCCTCCAGACACAGGTTTCACTGCTGCCATCAGAAGGAACCAACAGTGGCACTGCCTAGTGAATCCCCGTGGGAAGGTGCAAGACTTCTTCCCCCAGAAGCCTGATTTTGTGAAAGGAACACATAAATAGTGCCGGGCCTCTGGATTATGTGGTATGACTGCATGTATTTCTTTGTGCAGCTTTCTGAATGTCAAGAGAAATGGGTGAAAATAGGTGTCAATTTTGGTTGGCTGTCATTCAGCTGAGGGGATAAAACTGAAGCCCTTGCTCTCTTATAACTGGTGCCTCTTGCCTAAGTACAGCAGGCAGAGGAGGGAGTGAACGAGCACATTCCCAGCCACTGCATGTGGCTTATAGGCATTCCCCAGCACACATTTGCAGTTAGCTATGACATCTGCTTAAGTAGGTGCAACAAAATCAGTGAGATGATACAGTAAGGGTGAGTGAGGAGGATTCTCTGAGGGAGCTGCCTGCCCGCCCATGCATACCACTGAAGGTTGGAGTCATGTTGGTATCACCACTAGCACCTTCACCACACTGACTTCTTCAGTTACTGTAGGAAAGCCTCATTACCATGGGACTTAACAGGTTGCAAACACTTTGGTCACACCCCATAAAACCATAAGTAAGGAGGTATTACACAGATGAGAAATTGGTCTATGGCCATTACACAGTACATTTCTCCCTATCTGCCTGAATGGCTCGCTAGACAGGCCATTAGCATGAGACGGCAATGCACTCTCATTCAGTGTAATACACCTCTGCTTAAATTGTCCTGTGAATCTAGACCACATCTTAAAACAAAACCCTAATCTCTGTCTTTTCAAGCACAAGAATGGGAGGAATTATGTTCTTCATTCACTCACATTTAGCTGTACAGCTGCTGTGCCAGGAAGAGCAGTTAGGGCAGCAGTGGGCAAACAAGGGTGCTACGTTATTAAAAAAGACTTGCAAGAGCTGTTTCACACCAGCCTGCTCAGAATCACCTTTACTCCTTCACACTACAATGGATCATTTACTCATAAAGAAAATGTCTTGGTCCCCTTCCTAATAAGGGTGTATTCTCTGGGCAAAAGGAAAAGTCAGGCCCTGCCATCAGGTATAATTTTTGTCCTTCACCTATCATGTGATTCCCATGTCAGAGAATTAAGGTACCCAAACGCATCTGCATGACTTGGGAGTTTCTAGAAAACTTATGAGGTCTCACAGAGCTAATACTTGGGTTATAATTCCAGTAATTTCCTCATGATCGAATCATCATCTGGAACTCTGTGTCATTCATCTGAATCTTCTGAAATTGGAGACCATTTAGCCCAGTACATTTTACACCGAGCCAGCGGAGACTGAGCTTCCATAGACATTATTCAGGTAGATCCACTGCAGTCACTATGCTGGTATGCAGGAACCTCAAACCCCCACCCTAACTCCACTCACAGGATTTTATAACTTATTTTCAGTTTATAGATCAAGAGCTTACCTAGGAAAATCTTCAGAATCATGCTCACAATAATGTACCCTACATAAAAATATGCTGTGAATGCTTAACACAGTCTTCCTGAGACTGATGGACTAGACTAAAGCCAGCAAGACTAAGCCATGGTCTTGGGCTTAGGTTGCAGGCTTAAGCATTCCTCCTTCAAATCACCTGCAAAGCCCAGTATGCATATATGCAAGCTGACCTTCTCCACAACATACCTCGTCTAGCACTGCCAGCTGTCAAGAGCCCCAGATGCCCATGGTTAGCAGAATTGTCTAAGACAGTCTTTAAAAAATAAATTAAAAAATAAGAAAAAAGATACTATCTCTGCACTGAAAAGAATTATTTCTTTCTGTATTTGGGATTCATAGTTATATTACACAAGTCCAAATTCACAAGACTGTTAAATGTCACACCCTGACTCATTTCAGCCGGGGAGACACCAGTGCTTTATCTCCTCTCTACCCGGCACTACAGACTAACCTTTTAGCCACCACAAACAAAACAGTCACTTCAGATTGGTAGTTACCACCAGGAGACAATCTGCAGCACGGAGTTAATGATCAAATTTCTATTTAAAGACTCTGAAAAAGCTTTCCTCTCTGTTGATCAAGAAGGAAAACACGGACTGGATTCTTGATCTAAGCAATAGCAAATTAAGTGGTACTTGACCTGCGCGTAAAGCATCACAGGATTTAGCCAGTGCCTCCTGATGCAAGAAAACCACTACTGTCTTATTTTCCCAATGTCCAAAATGCCATTTGGAAGCCAGTACCTGGTTCACGGGAGCCATTCAGATCATAAAAGTCATTCCCAGTAGAGAACCACAGCCCTTCCCCTCCCCACCATATCAAAACTCTAAATCAACCATGCCTGGCTACATAAATCTATTCCTAAACTGTAATGCGGCAGATTTCTCATTAAATGCAAAGCTCCCCCCTGAGCAAGAAGACATAGAGGATCTCCTGAAAGTCACTGTATAATCCTCCTACAAGATCTCTATCTGTGCTACCCCTTCTTAATAACTTAGGCAGTGGTGCAAACTTCCCTGACTTTCTTCCAGCCTGCAGACTCTGCTAAGCCACACTTCCACCTCTATTTAGGAATACCTGGCAGAAGAAAGGGGGCTGCATCTTTGCTGCAGGTGAAATATTTTCTGAACATAATCTGGTATCTTGCCACATTCCAGTAAAATTTACATGAGAATTCTCAAGAAACCAAACAACTGTATGAAAAATAGAAGTATGCAGTATTTCATAAATTTTTACTCATTCTTCTGCTCAGGTAGTTAAGTTCCAGGCATGAAATGGAACCACACTTACCTCCAATAAACCAGTACTAGTATTAAGCCTATTTTTTAGAATTATCTCAAAAGAAAGCTAACTACTGAACACAGCCAATTAATGTAATGCAATCTGATCATTAAGTAACTTAAATATACAGCAACATATACAGTAAAAAGTCTATAAACAGAACAAGACTACTTTTAATAATAACATTCATAAATAATAAGAAAGTCTAGCAGGTGACCAGGATATAAAGGACAAAGCTTCCTCAAGATTTAGACACCAACTTCCAAAGAAGCAAAGGTCTCATTGCACCTGTAGGTGGAAGTCTTGGTATACAAACGAGTTCACTGCCAGAAAAAGCCCTGCATGGAGAAAGAATCTCCTTTTAGTATCTTACCAGTTATATAAAGCTACAATAAAACAAACAAAACATATCTAACTGTTGCCTTTGGGCGGACTAGAACCCACTCTTATTTCTATTTTTATACCCTCAGCCAGGCAGCTCATATGCCCTGTAGTTACTTGCAGCCATCAGAACTTTGCTGCTCCTATAGTTTCTCACCTGTGACCACTTCTTTTAAATACTGCTTTGCTTATAACATTTCTTGCATATAAAGCAGGAAGTTTATGTCCCCATAAAGCAGATGAACATGGACTGAAAAGCCCATATAATTCTCAGGGCTGTAGTACAGCCTCTCTGACCATCTTTGCCCATGCTGCCCACTCCTTCTTTGAGTTCAGCCTTTTTGCTGTGTGCTTTACAATCCCACATCTGTAGCTGGGACTTCTATGTTACTTCAGGTAGAAAATTGTGCAGAGAATGAGTAGAAAGTGTGTAAAGGCCATGAGATCCATTCTGCCTCTGCCAGAAGATGCTCTTCCACCATGTCCCTTTCCTCACTGGGACAGCACCCACCACCGCATAAAACAGCCTTGCCCGTCTTTCCAGCTCTGCAGCGGCCTTTTCCTTCTCAGCAGCTGCATTTTACCAGTCAGTAACTGTACAGGTCCAGGTACCAACAGAAATGAAAAAATATGCTCTCTGAAGCATTTTCCAAATATAGGTAGATATATATATAAAAATCACTTCAGGTTGCAACACCCTCACGGCTGAATTATCCTCTTGAAAATGCTCTATGTTCCTTCCTCCTTAGGTGGCTCCACGACAATCCCACAGGGCTTTATAGTTCTTTTAGTACCACTCAGCATTCGTAACAACACAGAAGCTGGACCGCATTTGCTCTTCCAGACCCTCCTGTCGCCACAATCCCAAAGAGCAGTGGGATGGATCTGCGTGGTTTTTTGAATGCCCAAGGGCTTGAGGGTCTGTCAAAGGCACTAGTGTGTGCTTGGAACAGCTCTTGTGCTACCTAGGAAAAAGAGTGAGTGACACTCAGTCACTTTAGATTTGAAATAGAAAGGTTGAGTTAGGGCAGCCATTCCTCTTTCTCTGCCTGCGGGACAAACTGACACTTTGCAGCCAGATCTAGTCCTTCCCTTCCTCCCTGTTACATTTGGAAAGGTCAGCATCTATTTATGTATTTGCACTGACACAGATAAAGCCAATTTGGCATGTGCATTATTGCAGATAAACTCCAGAAAATCAGGCTCACCAGAGATAGCCTGGTGAAGCAGCTTGGCTGAAGACATTTTAGCTAGCCCAGAGAGACCATAGCATACATCTGATGATCAATAGGGACAGAAAGCCATTCCTTGATCTCTTCTAACTCACTTCAACAAGAACATGTTGCCTATGCAACACACTTAAAACTATGCATCTTGCATCTCAGTCTTTTTAGCATAAATTTTGATTTTCACCATCAGACATGTTTGTATCTTTGCTTAACCAACCAGACAGAACTCATGATGTTCTATTCCAGCTTTGCTAACAGGCTCTACAAAATGGTCCAATTACTCAAATTTTAATTAATCTATATGGAATAAAAGTAAGAGTGGGGGTTTCACTTAAATAAATATTAAAACTTTTTTTTTTTTTTTAAATCTCCATCACCCTGATGCCAATGGGTAGAGATTATCGAGGACTGAAGGGGAAACCTGGCACAATTTGTCTGGTCTCTACAGGCAATAATTTCATATCCTGCTTTATGAAATGCATTATATAATACAGTTGCTTGACTAATTCAGAAGATCTCTTTTTAAGTGAATTCCTAACATGCAGGCATCACTTCCAGATATAACTACCTCTCTGCCTTTTCATATGCAGTATGTGTTCCATGTTGGCAATAATCAATGTTTATTACATTTTGGTTTTCAATAAATATATGGATCCCAAATCAAGAACACCGTTTGCATTACAGTGTGCTTAGGGAGAAAGAAAAGAAAAAAAAAAAAAAAGAGAGAAAAGAAAAAGGGACAGCACCAAACCCTAATTACATTCAACTCAAAAGAAGTTAGGAATGCACTATTTAGAGAGTAGAAATAATGAAAGTAAATCTAAGAGTTGCTCAATAATACTGCTCTGCAGTACGTCGTGCCTCTACCCAAGACATTAAAAAAATGTCTTTTACTTGAATCAAACTCCCATTTTCTTCCTTAGAATAGTATGTTTACCCTGTCAGGCAAATAGAGGAAAAACCTACAGACTCTACAACAAACTCCCTTTCCAAATCTGATTATTTTTGCTGAAATAATTATAAATTATGCTACATACTTTGGGCCAGAACTGGAAGGCTAGGAAATTTGCTTTGACCCAGTTTAAGTACCAGCATCAGAGAAGGACATGATAAAATCTCCGGCCAAATGAGGAATGTTGTGAGCAATCAAGAAAAATAAAACATGCTCCCAGAGTCTAAGAGGTGCCCTCAATAAAAACCACAAATCACATTGCACAGTCATAAAATTATTCACTGCTACTCAACACAACATTCACCCCAACAACCACGAAAACATCAGAGAATATCTCCATCTATATTAAGGCCAAGTATTATAAATGACAATTAATAATTTCAAAATATTGCCATTCTCCTGACCACAAGGTATCCAGAAACAGCTGACAGCTTTCTCAGATTTCATAGAATCACAGAATGATTTAATCTGGAAGGGATCTTAAAGACCATCTAGTTCTAAACCCCTGCCTGCCAAGGACAGTGACAAGCTTCCAGCAGCTCAGGTTGCTCAGAGCTCCATCCAACCGGGCCTTGAACACTTACAGGGATGGAGCATCCACAACTTCTCTGGACAACCTGTTCCAGTGTCTCACCACCCTCATAGTAAAGAATTTCTTCCTAATGTCTCATCTAAATCTACCCTATTTCAGTTTTAACAGTTTCCCGCCTGTTGTATCACAACACTCCCTGATAGAAGAGTCCCTCTTCACCTTCCTGTAGGTCTCCTTTAAGTACTGGAAGGTTGCTATAAGGGTGTCCCTGGAGCCTTCTCGTATCCAGGCTGAACAACCCCAACTCTCTCAGCCTGTTGTCAACTGGGGAGGAGCCCCAGTCCCCTGATCATCTTGGTGGCCCTCCTCTGGACCCACTCCAACAGGTCCATGTCTTTCTTATGCTGGGGTCCCCAGAACTGGACACAGTACTGCTGGTTGGCT
Organism: Chloroceryle aenea; assembly: GCA_013399075.1. Taxonomy (NCBI): domain Eukaryota; kingdom Metazoa; phylum Chordata; class Aves; order Coraciiformes; family Cerylidae; genus Chloroceryle; species Chloroceryle aenea. Next base: position 24,122 of record VWZY01009651.1, read on the forward strand.
CTCACAAGAGACAGGTAGAGGGGAAGAATCACCTCCCTCAACCTGCTGGCCACACTTCTTTTGATGCAGCCCAGGGCACAAGTGGCTTTCTGGGCTGCAACTGCACACTGCACATTTTCAGTTTTTATTTCAAAATTTATTTCTGGCTGAAGCTGTGTCCTTTGGGTTTCTCAAACACCATTTGTGATGACTATTCATGAGAAGCTCATTGCAAGTAGCCATTCTAGATGAGAGAATTTTGCAGGTAGAATTTTAGAAGGTATTTGAGCAGCTGGGGAATCATATTTTAGCAATTTGAAATAATTTACTAGTACCAAATGTGTCTAACCACTTCAGGTGAAATACAATCAACCCAGAAATTCTTCCACAGAGTTATTTTATTTTGTCAAATTAAAAACTTGAAGCTTAACATTAGAAATTTCTTTTGAAGTGTATTCATGCCTCTGCCTCCCAAAATAATACTTTCCATGGCAGAGTCAAAAAAATTCCATTTGATTTAACTATTTTTTTAGCTATTTGGGGAAAGGGCAAGAGAGACCTCAGAAATTCACCTCAATTCTTCCTTGTTATAAGCTTTTGCCAACAAGCAACAAAAAATAACTATTTGCATAAACAGTTAGATATTGGGGTAAAGGATTTTTCTGCTCTAATAGTCTGAAATTTGCTTTTCAAACTCTGAGGAAGAAAAACATAGGAAGGAGAGCAGAGTTATTTCAAAAATATTTGAAACCAGATATAGTTTTAATCTCTAATTCAAAAGCAAATGAGTGTTAGCTCATGTTTTTCTCACATGGTTTTGAGTTATATCTCCTGTAGTTACATCACATTTACTCATAGCATCTAAAAATTACTGCAGGAATATATGGAAGTCTGGTTTCTTCCATTCTAGTCAGACAGTAAAGGTTAGAAATTATTAGTCATGCTTCCTGTTGTGCTTCAATAGGATGCAAGAGGACTCCTGGCCGTTCACCAACACTGAGTTCCATTTTCTGTATAATAGTTGGATCACAATGGAGAAGAAGGACATTTACTAGTTACCCATGGCCTTCAGTGGCCACCCTGTGAAATGGCAGCCCAGCTCGTCAGAGGTTTCTCCAGCCATGCCACTGATCTTAACTGCATTCGGGTCATCTGCATCTCTGAACACTCAGTGCACCCAGATACATAACAAAATTACCAACTAATACTGAAACTTGAAGACTACATGAAAAACTTCAGAAAAGTGGTAGGTATGGTGTAGGAATAACCTCTTGAGTAACATGAAATGTTTTAACACCACCAAAACCTTTTAACCTTTTCACTTTAAGAAAAAACTGAAAAACCCATGAGCTGATACTAAATTTATATTTTGATGAAACAGCATTTTCATTGGAAAAGCACTCCATCAGAAAATGTTCAACCAGCTGTAAGGACTTTAGCTACAGCTTACAAGAAAAAAAATACTCTATTTTGCATTGTTCACATTCAAAATAAAGTGACATTTTATATATTAAGTTCTGACATACTTATATTACTTCTGCATACATTGACTCATAGCCAGCTTTTTCTATGCCATAACACACAGCAAGCTTCCTATTTAGTTTTGAGTTACTTTATCCTGTAAGTTAACTTGTTCAGGACTGAGAAATCTTCTGCAAGTGCAAAATAGCTTAAGCCCAGCAGATTGACTGGATGGAACCTTTATTATTTATTTCACAGGAAATACTTTTTTCATGATATCAGCAAAGCTGCAGCTCTTTACATTTCTGTTCCATCTCCTGAGCATTTCAAAGTTACCCATATTTTATGAGTGGTTTTAAGTTTCTGGATACCTTTGAAAGGAATTTTCATCTACACAGAAATGGCTTGCTGGCTGCTAGCAAGCTAATAGACACCATTCCTCAAAGTAGAAGCCTGAAAAATGTAGGTGAATATTTTTCTTGAAACAAAGAGAGAGGTAGAAAAACACTTTAAGAATTTACTGCAAATAAGTCTTCCTAAGCTTTCAAGCTTAGCAGGATTTCATCTGATAAAGGTCTACAAAATTCCTCTGGGCAAAATACTTAGGAATAATATATCAAGTTAGAGGCAGTGGTGCTTTCAAGAAAAGGAGTAGTACCGAGTAGCACTTGTCAGAATTGAACTGCCCATCAATTCATTAAAGGAATAGCATCTCTGGCACCAGTCCTAGAGCTGCTTTCTAGCATTGTTCTAGGGTTGGAACATCCTAAAAATTCTCCTTTTCACCATCCCTATGACAGCATCTAGCCATCCTCTTCCCAGCCTGCTTGGCAAGCCTAAGGGACACTGAAGTCCCAACTCTTTAGCTCATGTTGTGCCTCAGGCATTTGTCTCTCCAGGGCCTCCCAGATCCTCTCTCTTGATCCAGTCAACTAATAAGCTTTAAAGATATGGCTTAGGAGCCTGGGAACCACTAGAGTTCCCAAGACTGTGATTCCTCTCTAACCAACATTTACCTCTCTGAAGGAGCCCATCCAGTACTCTGCTCTTTGCTGTGAGAGGAGACAGGACACCACTTGGCCTGGCAGAGTGCTAGGTTTTAATTGAAAGACGACCCATTTGGCAATCCAAAAATCCATCACAAAACAGCAACCTCTCTGTGCCAGCTTTTCTGAAACCCTGAAGAGGGTGCACACATTTTGAGCAGTTGCTGCCAATCTCGGAGCGGTACAAAGTTCACAGCTCTGCCAAGGATTTCACTATTCTCCAATAAACATTGCAATATTCTAGGAACAAATCATACTAATCATCACAAAAATATTTAGAACTAGTACTCTATGATACACCATAAACTTTCCACCTGTCCCAAAGGCAGGGAGAGAAATTCACTCCAGCAGAACAGTCCCTTTCCAGGAAAACTAAAACACTTGTCGTGTATGTTTCAGAATCTGCTTGGTTTGTGGAGCTTGCAGGGACACAGCAGCTGGGAAGCAGCCCACGGGAGGCAGGCAGATGTCCATTAACTGGTTCACTGCAAGAGGCACAGCCGGGTGACAGGACAGCAGACTAGTAACGTGAACAACACACAGCTCTAACACCACTCCTCCAGATGATGTCTTAACACAGAACGTGGCAGCTCCCATCTCCTCTTCCCTACACTGCAGTTTTCTCTCACTCTTTCTCCCCTAAAAGAAACTCATTCTAAGTTGTAACTCTGTTGAGAAGTAGAAACTACTTTTTTTTTCTTTTTAAATAACCTTTTTGATGTTTTATTTGCTGGGTAAGTTTAACAGCTGAGATCTCTGCTACATGTTTAACTGAATAGCAACAAATGAAGAACCTGAGGTGAAGGACTCAACACTGACTGAGAGTCTTAGCAAACACCTGTGCTTTAATTTGATAAATAATATGTAAATCAATATATATATCCAGATGTTTGGCTCCCACATAATACATGTCTCCTTCCACACACAAAATTCAATATAATAAACTAATTATTCAACATTAGTTCATATATTAAAAATATAAGCTTAGATTAGTATTATAAATTTCTAGTACTTGAAAACCTTGCATTTGGCCCAAAACACTTCTGCTGAACACCAGCAAACCGCTTCTAGCATTCAAAACACAGCAAGAATCAACAAAGTCAAGCAGTTGGCTTCTGTTATTGATCTCACATTGCATGCCACCAATAAGCTTCATTAACCTGGAAGTAACCTGTACACCTTCACATAAAGCACTGACACATCTTAGCTAAGCAAATTTGAAGCAATCCTAGAAGAAGGATCCTGCTTCCAGCGAGTGTGATCACTGAAAGAAATGCAGAAATCACCTTCTTAAAATAGTCAAAGGTAGCCCAATCTCATCCCCACACCTGAAAAACAGCCAGTGAAATATTATCATGCATACAAACATTTTGGAATTTTCAGAACATAGAAGTAAAAAAAGTAGAGAACACTGTTTTGAATTGGGAAGGGAAGATACAATTTACTGACGAGCATTTAGCCTATTTATACTCATCTGTACCATGTTAACATTTAGTATATTACTGCTTAGAGGGAAGAGGGAGGGGAGGAGGAAGAGAGAGAAATTTAAAATAAAAGGTTACCAACCTGTGGGAAGAGAGAGTAAGTTGCATTGTCGATAGTGACGGAATATAAAAATTCCCCATCGAACCAGAGGTTCTTTCCCATTGGAGAGTTCATCTTTGTCATGGCAAAGAGCTGCCCGGGGTCACAGCATTCTTCCAGTAGTTTCCTAGTGAAGGCAAACAAAAGAGAAAGTGTTGGATTAATGAGAGCCCTGGCACAACACCCCTCACACTTGAGATCCTGCTGCTCTCAGATGTTCCAAAGCAAGCTGTTCATCTTCCCAGCCACTGGATGAACCATGGGTGATTTTTTTTTCCCTTAAAAAAGGCTCAGAAATCTTGATTTTATTTCAGAAAGCCTTAGAAACAGGTAGTAAAAACTTTAAACCTCCATTCACTTTTGAGTGGCATAGAAATAGAACCAAGATTCAGCAAAAGAAACTCCATGCTTTACAACCCATTCTAATGAATAAAATTCTGGTCTCACAGAAAGAAATCAGAGAAGCTTCTTTGAAAATGAACTCTGAGATAAATGAAAATTCAGTAAGAAACCTTATTCATGAAGAGCAGGCCTCCTAAAACCAAGTTACATAACTCAAGTATGGAAAAAGTTTGCATCTCTTTCCAGTTACTGAATATCCTTGTGCTACATTCACAGCAGTATTAGAGCCTGACTGAAATCCAACTTGAGTCATCCCAGTATGCTACACAAATATATATACATGGAGTGGATATTATACTTCTTGTCTCCTCACCCAAACTGCATATGCTCTTACACATTCATTTCCCCAAAAAAATACTTATTACTCAGCTTGAGGAGAAATCGGGGGGCTGGTGAGGTGGTTAAAGGTTGCATCGAGCAAAAATTCTGTAGCACAGAAAAATCAGCCATTAATATTCTAAAATATAAGATGATTAAAAGCTGCAGGAGTATCTTTCTGAAGCCCCCATGAGAGTAGCTCTCTATAGGAAGGATGATGCTCATTTTAGTTTTTATAGGCAATAGATATATGCAAAATATACATTTCATAATTAGGCCATTACAGTATATTAATATATTATTCTATATATTCCTCATTAATTTTAAAGGGAATCCTAAAGAGACTGACATCATTTCCAGTGGCTGCCTACGAGTTGAAAGTGATAGGCAGAAAAACATCAGTTACTAGTGACAACTCTAATGTTTTGATATAGCTGCTGTTCTCTGTGAAAAAGATTTTATTTAAAACCATTATGTTATTCACAGAAATGTTTACCTTCTTTTTTTACATTTTTTAGCACTTTAAGTTTTACAGATTTTTTTTTTCTCTAAAAATTGATACTATTTCCTCCTATCAAAATTGATTTCGTCCTAAATTAGTAGTTTTCTGCATCCATGTGAATAGTATTTTCCATAAACACCTCAACTAAAAATTTGATGAAAACCATGGAGTGGATCTGTTGTCAGCCTATCAGAAGAGGAAGCAGCTTGAAAATGTTGCATGGCCAAACAGAAAACCTAGGGGTGCCAGTGCTATTTGTTAAGCTTCCACTGTTGGAGAAGTTCAGTAATTTGTTCTGGTTCCGCTCCAGGGCAGAGCTGCCCCCGTTGACACCCCAGGCCCCTGGGGCACTTCCTCACATGGAGGAAAGCTCTCAGGGGACAGCAAGCCCAGGGAAGCTGGACTGACAGCAGGAGGTCCACTCCTCTCCTAAAACAGGTACCTGAGAGTAGCCTTTGCACATGACACACAGGCAGATTAAACTGTTAGAAGAAACCAAGGTAACTAGATATCACAGATAAGATCTAAATCTCTGTGCTGAGTAAATCAGCCCCAAATTAATTGTCTAGGAAAAACACAATTCCAGCTGGGGAGGGTCCAAAGAAATGCCACAACAACGATCAAAGGGCTGGAAAACCTGCCCTATGAGGAAGGACTGAAGAAGTTAGAGGTCTTTTCCCCTTGGAAAAGGTAAAACTCAAGGGGGACCTGATCTCAGTCTTCCAGTATTTGTTACAAAGAGGATGGATGCTCTCTCTTCACAAGGAGAAGACATGGGGTAATGGGTACAAGTTGCACTGGGAGAGGTTTCACCTTGATATATATCAAAAAGGATTTTTTTACTGTCAGAACTATCATTCCCTCAGACGTCTTCCCCAAAGTTGTGGTGGAGTCCCCATAAGATGAAATTGGACACAGTGCTGGGTAATCTTACCTAGGCTCCATTTCCTACAAAAAGTTGAACCGCGTGATCATTCAAGGTCCCTTCCCACCTCGGTGGCTCTGTGATTCTGGAACTATTTTCCCTTAGACTGCCCACTGCAGAGCTGGTTTGTCTCCCTCCAAGCAGAACAGAGCAATGTGTTAGCCAGAGTGGACATTTCCATTCTAGAAATACCAACGGGTCTATCTAAACCCACCACAGAAAGGCTTCACATCATCCTGCTGTTGCCCACATGAAGCTTTCATCAGAGAACTGTGAAAATCAGATTAGAGGAAATTTAAAATCTCTCACCAAATAAAAGATTTGAGAGTGAGTATCTTCCCAGATGTCCAAAAATTGCAGTTTGCAGTCTTTGGAAAATTATTTCTCTCTCTGTCAAGTAGAAAGACAATAATTTTTGCCTCTTTCCCCTCCTTTTCTTTGTATTTTCTATCCCCACAGCAACAGTTTCAAGAAAGTGCAAGGTAATCCAAGACCAGCCGGAGCCTCAACTCTACTTGGAGTTGTTTGTTATACAGTTGTATAACAAAATGAAAATTTCCAAGTGAAATCCTGTAACTCGTAGCTTCTCTGGAGGTCTGGTCTGAGCAAGCAGCACAAAAATAACAGATAACTCAGTGGAGAAGTATCTAGGGAATGTTTTATATTAATGAATCTTTCCTTAACCAGGATAAACTGATGAGCTAAGGAACAGCTCTGTACAATTCCCTCTTCCCTCATCTATTAAACTAGATATATATACACACCTACTCTTTCCCCTCCCCAAAAAATGCATTCTTTCCCATTCCCATTGAATCCTTTGTTAATAAATCTATCATGAATAGCAGCAGGTGCACCTGGAAGGTGGACAGATGGGTCACTAGTTCAAGTAGCATCTGTATGCGTTAGCACAAAAATCTCTTGGACTCGCATGTGCTGTCAGAAAAGAGCAATTATTAAAAGTCTCACATTTTTCAGCCTCTCTTTCTGATCCAAATCCCACAACTACAATGTGAGAAGAGCTCCACAGGAAAACGTGCGTTAAAAAGTTGAATGGATTCACAAGCAAACCTAAAGCAGAGTATGTGCAGGATCAGGAAGTCTGAACTTATTTGCTGAGCTTAATTAAAATGTAGAGCTAAAATGTTATTGCAGAATTTGCAAAAAACTGTGGCAGCTTTTAGCCAAAGATTTCAATTCCTTCACTCACAGGACATAAATAACATACCTTTGACTCAAAGTTATCTCTAATTCAGAGGAGACCTGTGTCCTCCAAGAATGAGGAAATTAGAGGAATTAAACAACTTGAATAACGGTATTGAAAAGGCACCATGGGCCCTCAGACCTGAGAGCACTTAAGGGAGAAATCCCTACTTGTGAGAGAAGCCGGAGAAAGGTTACTTTGAGAAGCTCATTTCAGGCCTCTAAGATTTCAGCTGGAACCGTGAACCAAGTGGGTCATTAACTACAAGGCAGTGCTGGCACTGAAGTGGCTCTGCACATCAACTCAAGCAGCAACCTGTGCACAAGGCAGGAGCTGAGCAGCAGTTCCAAGATGTTCACCACATCCCCACAGCACACTCTGCTAAGGTTAGACCAGAAGATATCACACACTGAAACAATGAATGAAATAGCTGGTGCCATGGATCCTCCATCCACGCTACCTTATTTTCATGGCATTTACTGCAGAATAACTCTGGCCTGGTTTCACAAGGAGTTGCGAGTGGCTGTAGCATACTTGAGTGTATTACTGAAGTGCAAACTGAGGACAATCAGATTTGCCTCAAAAGCCCAGTTGCAACCAAAGGGACAATGCAGGTGCACTCTCCTCCACCTAAAAGCAGAGAGGAAGCCACACCTCCCTGCAAAGTCTAAACATAAATTCATACATAAACTCAGTGAAAGAGAGTGCCAGCAGTCCCCACTGTGAACAAGGGCATCGATTCAACCATTGTTCAAAAATGGTAACATGAAACTTACTGTTTCATTACAGTTTGGCTTTAATGGCAACATTAAAATGATGGCTGATGTTCTGGTTTGTATTTTAAGGATGATGAAGGGAATGGAGTATCTCTCTTATGAAGAAANTCATGCTAGCCTATGTCTGGTGACTACAAAATGGAGCCAAGAGCTGACAGCTCAAGACTGAAGCATTTATTATGACATAAACCTCCTTTTCTTTACATCGGAATTCACATTCACCGCAGCTGCCCATGTTTTGCTTTGGGATCAAATGAGTCTGAACATCCAGAGAAAAAAAAAAAAAGAATCTGCCTTTGGAGTTTCAGCTGGTGCCAAGCCAAAATCATCAGACCTTTGCTCACAACCAGGGATCTATGGTGCTGCTGAAATCCAGAGTATGGGTGGGCACTTGGGTTCATTAGGGAAAACCTGCACAGCTCAATTTCGGTGCAATTGCTCTCCTAAGAACATCAGGGACAAGTACCAAATGCAGAGAACAGACAATGCAAATGCTCTTGCTATTCACACAGGCACAATGGTATTTCTAGTTTAACTAGTAGCACTAGTTTAAGCTCTAACTAAGATTTACAACTTTGCCCAAACCAACATCTAACTCAAGAATACACTGCTCTGCACCATTTCGTTTCTGGAAACCCCCAGTGACCTAAGCTTGAAGAACAGGTCTAAATGCAATGAAAAAGAAATACAAAGAAAGAGCAGAGCAGAACAGAGAGATAATTTGATCTACTTCCCAGCCAAGCTTTCTGCAATATGGTAAGATTTTATGAAGACTAAGTCACAACAGTTTTTCTCCTCACTTTTAGTATTATATTGTTTCTTGCTATGAAAGTTTCCACCCATTTCAATGCCCCCTGTAGCAATTCCCGGTGTCTGGACAATAGAGGAAATATATCAGGACAATAAAAAGGCCACAGGCAGAAGCAAATTAAGTACTGAACTGCCTGGTGCTGCAACCCACGTGAAAGGAAAGAGGTGGCAGATAGACCATAGACACTTCTCAGTGTAAGGACATGAAAACCACCTTCATTAGCTTAGCAGCAGAACTGTGTGTAACTTTTTTTAGTGAGTAACAAATTGTAACTATAAACCCAGTGAAGAGTTTCCTACAAACTGACAAATTAATAACTTGGAGGGGAAATTACGAAATCAAGCACTTCCCTCTTTTCTGCATCATCAATATCTTTTCCTTTAGAACTTTCTTCCAGGTCTTTTTGAGGGGCCCAAAGAGGCGGGGGGAGGCAATCCCTGAACCAGACATTTGGTGCCACCCATGTAGTATAGCTCACAGCTCTGTTTTCCAGACTGGAAAAGAAATATAAAGCTGTTTTTTTGTCTCCTGGGTGTTGGGCTTCCCTATCCTTGCTACCCTGCTTCCATGCAAACAAGCTCTGCTGCCTTGCAGTAGGCAAAATCTGAGCTGTCAGTCATTGCAGTGTGTCATCCTCATCTGGGACTGCTTTTGTCCAACTCATTCTTTCCCATCCCCCAGAAATGTACAAGTGATCTCTTTTTTCCAGATTTTTTTTTTCCTCTACCCTCCTTACAAAGCTAGACTTAGTGCTTAAAATTTCAAGGATCTTAAAAATCTTTGATCCATTTTCAGAAGACAGCAGTAGCAACGGTATTACCTGGCGCACCTTCCAATTCCCCAAATACTTAGATTTCTGTTCTCTCAAAATTGACACAACTCCATCTCTGAATCTTCAGGTGATTTTGGATTATTTAATTCCTATTAGATTCTCCTTTGAGTTTAAACTCAAAAATCAGATAGCATGATGAAAATATACAGTTACTTTAGCTGATTATGCATCCTCTTTTTGATCAGAACCCTGCATTTTAAGAACAGAAAATGAAAGGTTACACTTTTCCACCACTGGAAACAGATATGATTCTTTTAATAGCATCACAATTTATTCCATACCTTCACTAATATTGCAAGTGCAAAGGAGGACTGAACTGTGCAACATTTAGACTGCCGAAGTGCAGATAAGGCCAAAATTTGCCAGGGACTTTGTTACTGAACAATGTTCATGAACTAGAAGAAAACAGGACATTTCTCAGTGAATAGAAGTCTACCTGAACATCTGACAAGCCGTAAGTTTACCTTTCCTCCTGCCAATTCCTTCACTTACAAACTAAGAAGATTTGATCTGGAAAGCTATTGAAAGACAGAATGGTTAGCCTCTTTTCAGAGCAAATACATTTGATTCATGCAAGCTTGCTTCAAACCGCTATGCACAAAAGCCCGCTATAATCTTTGAAACACAAATTATCAAGTATGAATTATAGAGTTTGAATTCTAGCATTTGGTCAGATGAAGTTTTTCTAAGACTCTCACACCAATTGTAGAAAGAGATCTTTAAACGGAAACCACCGCAAGCTGTGACTTGCAATAGCAGCACTGTGGTGCTGGTTTATTATCCATGCAGTAAAATCCACTGGAATGCAGAATGCCTCCAAGTTGTCTGTATTGTTCCCAGTGAAATCCCAACCACATCCAGGAGAGACAGCAGCAGTGACTTGTCATCTCATATAGGAGCCGGGATGAACANTCTACCCTCCTTACAAAGCTAGACTTAGTGCTTAAAATTTCAAGGATCTTAAAAATCTTTGATCCATTTTCAGAAGACAGCAGTAGCAACGGTATTACCTGGCGCACCTTCCAATTCCCCAAATACTTAGATTTCTGTTCTCTCAAAATTGACACAACTCCATCTCTGAATCTTCAGGTGATTTTGGATTATTTAATTCCTATTAGATTCTCCTTTGAGTTTAAACTCAAAAATCAGATAGCATGATGAAAATATACAGTTACTTTAGCTGATTATGCATCCTCTTTTTGATCAGAACCCTGCATTTTAAGAACAGAAAATGAAAGGTTACACTTTTCCACCACTGGAAACAGATATGATTCTTTTAATAGCATCACAATTTATTCCATACCTTCACTAATATTGCAAGTGCAAAGGAGGACTGAACTGTGCAACATTTAGACTGCCGAAGTGCAGATAAGGCCAAAATTTGCCAGGGACTTTGTTACTGAACAATGTTCATGAACTAGAAGAAAACAGGACATTTCTCAGTGAATAGAAGTCTACCTGAACATCTGACAAGCCGTAAGTTTACCTTTCCTCCTGCCAATTCCTTCACTTACAAACTAAGAAGATTTGATCTGGAAAGCTATTGAAAGACAGAATGGTTAGCCTCTTTTCAGAGCAAATACATTTGATTCATGCAAGCTTGCTTCAAACCGCTATGCACAAAAGCCCGCTATAATCTTTGAAACACAAATTATCAAGTATGAATTATAGAGTTTGAATTCTAGCATTTGGTCAGATGAAGTTTTTCTAAGACTCTCACACCAATTGTAGAAAGAGATCTTTAAACGGAAACCACCGCAAGCTGTGACTTGCAATAGCAGCACTGTGGTGCTGGTTTATTATCCATGCAGTAAAATCCACTGGAATGCAGAATGCCTCCAAGTTGTCTGTATTGTTCCCAGTGAAATCCCAACCACATCCAGGAGAGACAGCAGCAGTGACTTGTCATCTCATATAGGAGCCGGGATGAACAGCCACCGTATTCCCTTGAGAAGGGATGAATTTGAGCATGAGCTCAACCATCAGCTGATGGTTTCTGGGCAGTGGACAGCAACTCAAGAGCTATGACGTCATATGATACTGGATTTCCCTGGCACTGCCCCAGACGGCTCCTTTGCTTCGCTAATGCCACCACCTTTGCTAATCACCAACCCCTAAATATGACAACTGTGTTTGAGAGTCATTCCCAGGGACGACACAGGGTTCATCTTGCTTCATTTACAGTATTTGAAATGTAAACACCTCTATCCAAGTCACACCAAGGCTCCTTCATAGCAGAAATAGCTTTTCTGAGGGTGTGGTTCACCTCCAACTAAACAGACACCTACTTCCTTGCCAATAACCATAGGGATCAACTACCTTAGATGGAGATATCTACATTTGATAGTTTAATTCCAATTCACAAAGCCAGACCTGCTGCTCCAGACCCTAGGAAGTCTCCCAAGCTTCTGCAGTTAACGTGAGCTGGGAGGGAGGGACTGTAGGTCCCTGCCTGTCTACAGCACCTCACCGAAGGATGCTGTTTGCCAGCAGCCTCGTCTGATGATCTTTCAGCTCTGTGCATTCAGCCCTCACAGTGGGCTGTCAGAAAGATGAGATGGCACCACTGCACAAACCAGTAGTATTGTCAGAGAGACTTCAGAGGTAAGGGGGAGTGGGGCAGGGGGAACAGATTAATTGCTTCATGCACTATTCTTCTTCTTTTAATCTTATAAACCTGGCAGGAGGAGAGCAGCTTTCACAGAGATGAGGTGAAATTAATGAATTGCTGTCTTGCAAAATAGCAGAACCATTAACTGAGACAGAAAGTTACAATCCATAACAGTGCTGCTGCAGGGGGGAAAAATGAGTTGTTCTTACCACTTCCCTCCTTCCTTTCAGCAAAACTGCTGCTTGCTTTGCGCCACTACAAGCACAAAGAAATATTTGGCTTCAACAAGGGCACAGGATGGCTGTGTTCTTCCAGGAGGAGATTTACTAAAAATACATCGAGCGGCTCTAATCTTACATTTGAGCTTGTAGTGTCTATAGTGGTGATGAAACATACCATCTAGATCTAAGCAAGTCAATTATCACATTACAGTGACTTCTCCACTTGCTTCTGCAACCCAGATTAAAGCTCTGGGAAGTATTATATAATGCTCCTCACAGAAGTGCCCCCTCCACTCCCATCCAAGAAAGTTCATAGGGAGCTTTTTACTAATTTGATCAGCTAGTCGTGCCCCTCCATAGAAGGTGAGCTGCCAGAAAAAGAAGAAAATAAGTAATGATAATTTTAAAAACGAAATTTTTTAATTTCTTTTGCCTCCATTACACAGATAGAAACATCTCAGAATGCCTGACAGCTGAGACCACAGAAATGAAGAGGAGAGGAATAATCCTCCACTGGTCAGCCCAAGTGCTCTTTGATGGAGAAACTGTATGTAACCAGGCAGCCACTGCCCATACATATGATAGAGACAAGATGGAAAAGTATCCCATCAACTTTGTGGATCTGAACTCAGTGATCCCTAGAAGTCCCTTCCAATCTCTACAATTCTGTGATTCAACAGGAATGAAAGAGCAATACATTTTCATAGGCATACAAAGATGCACATTTGGGAGGAAGCTTTAACCCATCAAAGACATATGAATAGATCTACAACTGAAGGAAGCCCTGTTTTGAAGGAAATGTGTTCCTCTCACTTTTCAGAAACTGCTTCCTACACCTCATAACTATCAGTTGTTTAGGAGACAGACTGAGTTTTGCCTGGTTGGAAAGCATCCATCTGACACCCTGCCAGCTAGCAGGATGAGCTGATTCGCCAAACAAAACAGGAAACCTCAGGTTTGATCTCTCTCTTCTGGCCAGCCCACTGTTTCTCATGGAATTTGTAGGAAATGTCTACCTTTAAGACTTCTATTATTCTGTCTAAACTGAATGAAAGTAGCTAGTGAGACAGCTTTCCTAAAGGGGATGGATTATGACTGAGATTCCTGTCGTATGTATCAATTTTCCTACTGGCTGAGATAGGGAAAAAAATAAAAATCTAATAAGTGCCAAATAATACCTTGCTTTAGCTTTCTTGAATAGGACATGGACAAAATTGTGTGTTCTTTGTTGCCCCTGTATACTGAGAATTATCCACCAGATAAGCTGTAATAATCTAATTTTGAGTGAAAGCCATAATTTAATGCATCTGACACTGGACTTCAGTTACAGCCCGACTCGCTGCAACCATCAACATCAGTTTTTGAAAACAGCTGATGATCAGTTGGCCAAGCACCAAGAGATATTTATGAACTCAGTTCAGTGATCCTTCTGTGTGCTGACAGATGGCTTCTAGCAGATGAAGATGAATGGCAAAATTACTACCGATTAAAACAGAAACATACCTTGAACTTGGATTTCCACTGCTTGCGGTTACAAGTTCCATTTTTGAGGCAGTTTTGCTAGTGTGTCTTAAGTCTTGTCTTAGTACTAGGCTCTATAAAATCAGTTTCATTGATATAAATACTTTTCTAAATGCAGTAAGTGGATTAAAATAAAGGAAAGGCACTTCCAATTTGGAATATCTTTTCATTAGAAACTCCCATTCCAAATCTTTTTAGGTCTCTTTTCTTCTGGTTAAGCCACAGGAAAAAAAAAAAAAAGTTAAATGGCAATCATCTCGCACTCATCTTTAAAGTCCCTCGTATCTGAATTTTGGCTTTTGCCTGTTTTACAGACTTACTAAAATCAGAAAAGATCTCATCAGCTCTGAGTGGAAATGAGGGACGGTCATTCTAAGACCTTACAGAGAAGGTCAGCTGAGATGCTTTCACTAGTCATCTCCATACACCTGTCCCAGGAACAAGAGGCAACGTACCCTCTCCGGCTTCACATTTTGCTCTCCTGTAAGCCCGGCAAAAAAAAGTATTGATTATCATCAGGATGTACTGCAAAACCGGGCCACCCATATGATAAAGCAGAAGCAAATGCTAAGCCTGTTGCTGGACCACAGGATTTCTTTTTGCAGCTCTCCTACTTCCATTCTTTGTGGCTGAGTGACAGCTCTATGTTGTATTGATTGATTGGCAGTGCAGGAGCACTTAGTGGTTGAAGCCCCATTTGGCACTCAGATAATTCTCCTGGTGTGCTTCAAGTCTCAGTGTCCTTCCTACGATGCTCACACCACCAAAGCCCAGCCACTGCACAATTAAGCATCTTTTTTATGTTGGTCATCTAAACTGTCCACAGTCACCAAGGACACTTATCCTACCCTAACACAGGTATCTAAGGCAGATAAAAAACCTGTCAGTATCTACAAGTACCACAGTCTGTTCATTTCTTATAGCAGGAGGAAACTATAGTAGGAGTACTAACAGAGAAATTTAACTTTTATATTAAGTAAGTGTGATGAACATCAACCTGCTATATATCCATAGGTGCCTATACATTACTGAAGTTTGTTGCTTACCCCAGCATAGACAACAGGAACACAGTCACACGAAAGTGATTTTTATTTTATTTCTGAACATACCTCAGTAACAAAACCTGCTGTATACCTTGCTCCCTCTAGGACCTCCTTAGAAAGGATAAAATGCTGATGCAGAAGTAAACATTTGCCATTTGCTCTCAACAGTGCTGCCAGCTCACTGACCACTCTATGCAAATGAGCTCAGATCTACCCTCTCAGCAATGCCCACTACTGCAAACTAACCTAGCTTGTATCTAATGGCAGCTGTGAAAAGAGTCCAATAGATGTTCATCCACTTTCCACCCACATCACCTCATTTCTGAGACACACCACTCCTTCAGTGGCAACCTAACGTGAGTCAAGTCCCTTTGGCTAGAGTCACAGGACCAATCCACAACTATACATGATTCCAGGGTGTATAAAACATGGAGAATTTTCCAGGTCACATGTATCTGGGACCAAAGCACACCGTTTCCTCTAAACATGTACTCTACACTGCTAATAGTCAGCTGCTGCTTTCAAAAGGCATGCAGAGGCTTATCATATGAGCCATTCCAGACTGTAAGAGGAGCTGGCAGGATCCCCTGGAACGCATCCTCCAACCAGTTAGAAAGAATTTGCCAGTGTAATCAGGGAATATAAACCTGGCCTTTCAGGACATACATTCATATGGCACTGAAAGCACAGTTTCTGAAAATCAAATTTCCAAAGCGCCCAGAATTTCACCGGCAGATCACATCATCTTGTCAGAGCTCTCAAACAGTCCTCAGCATAATCTAAACAGCTTCAGGACATCAAGGTCACTATATATTTACAACTCCAGCTTCCAACTCATTGCACGCTATTTTTGCCATTTCCATTGAGTAACTAGGCATTTGGCAACACTTACTGCAAACATGGGGTTGCACAGCACACCACCATGTTTAGTGGTTTGGTTCCAGGGGCTTGGCATGGGGAGGTTGCCTCAACAGACACAGAAAACAGGCAGTTGCTTGGCAGTGAAAAAGAAGGTGTGTGGAAGAGACAGGAACCACATTCAAGACTATCCTAATCTAACTATTTTGTTTCACTATGCTGTGTGCTGCTGGGAATAAATTGGGAATACACAAACCCCATCACCCAGAGTAATCAAAATATTCCCTGAGGATAAACATGATTTATGTACTAAGCTCTTTTAGGCTTGTCCAACTTCAACCCTCTGTCTCATCTGGTGGTCTTTAACAAGTTAACACTAAATGTGAGAGAAGAATTCCTAAAAGCCTGTCAAACACAAAACTGCAGAGATTACTACATGCTATGACTCCTGCCTGGCTTTGCCAAGATGTTTATTTTCCATCTACCTCTCCTGCCTCTGCCATCTGCCAGACCTGCCCCCAGCTATCCAATCACACCTCCTCTGCACAGGCACGCACACTGAACAGGAGGCTTTGGGAAACCCTAGGCTTCCAGTACTGCAAACAGCTTCCCTACAGCTATGGGAAAGGTTCCTATCAATTCAAGGCTAGGGGTTTACTTTCCTCTTTCTGCTCCTCTGGCTGAGAGTTTTCCACCCTTCTTCGACTGCTTTATTCCCAAAGACCCAGTTACAGGATTTATTAGAGTTAAGACAGTAGATAGGTGAACTGCTGCTGTTTAGATAGCTGCCCAGCATACTACAGCAATGCAGAACACGTTACCTTGTAATGCCTGCAAGAATTCTATATACTGCAACATTATGAAATTCTAAATAAAAGCAATACCTAAAGCATTTGACATATACAGCCACACATATCACAGGAAACTATTTTTGCTTGAAGGACTACTAGATGTAATTAGCTGCTGTACTCTACTTTTTACAGACTACCCAGAATCCAAAGAAACCTAAGTAATAACAAATACTGGGTCTAGGTTCTGAAAGGAGCTGAAAGGAGAAATAAGTCAGCAGTTACAGACAAGACATAAAACTCACAGCCGTGCCAAGACTCCCAGGCTAGAATGTCCAACAGATGCCACCGAACAGGAAAGGGGAAAAGGAGCTGTACTGCCCCTGAAGATTTATGCAAACTCTGCACAGCTGGAGCTCCAACAAGCAGGGCCCTTCTCCACAGCAACCAGGCCGCAGGCTGAAGTGTAGCACATTTGCTCATATCTTCTACCCTCACCTCACACTAGGTAACCACCACGGGGAACAAACTGTTTCAAGACAGCAGAGACATCTGCTTTAACCACTGTCACATAACACTCTTCTTCTGCCCACAGGAGAAAGAGTTTTCTGGTTTCCCATCCACCTTCTACCTCTCGTACTCTACTGCTTCACCCCCAGTCGCAGGTGTTCTTGAGCAATTCCCCATCCCTCCTACAAAAAAAACTAGTAACTCAAGTTGACTTTTACCCAAGCAGCCACATCGTCATTTCCAGAAGAGGGAGGTATAGTGCTGGTAACAGAAACCTCCTTTAAACAACTCAAGGAAGTCTTTGGATAGCAAACTCTGGTTCCACTAGGAGACTTGCATCTCCCTGGCATCTGAAGGAAGGGCAACACAAAGTGATGTAAGCAACCTGGGAGATTTCTGGAGTATGTCAGAGATCATTTGTGATACAGTATTGATGGGTCAACTTATAGCTGGATCTACTTACTACTCACGAACAAGGAAGCACTGGCTGGGCATGCGATAATCAATAGAAAGCCTAGCCCATAAAACAGCAGAATTCAAGATCCTGACAGAAGTGCAGAAGGAGAGTAGCAGATTCTGTAATTTACTGACTGACCTTGAACTCATCAGTCTGGACTGGAAATAGCTTGTAATCATTTATGAGTATTGTGGAAGCTACATGTCAAAAACAAGGGTCTCACAGCAGAGACACAGAGCAGAGGCAGTCCCTGGCCCAAAGAGAGGGTCTCTCTTACTGACCCCTTTTCCCCATCTTGCCAGGGCAGCACTGAACTGATTTCATGATGAACTGACAATAGACTCCAATGCAGTTTACTGGGCTTGTGGGTTTTTTTCCCCACTACTGAGTGAACAGGAGAAATGTGTCCTGTCAGGCAGATAAATGTCAGTCTCTGTGACCAGCATGAGAAGACTTTTCACATTCACAGCCACAGGATGCATACTGCACAAAAGTTAACCCAGTATCTGCTTTCTACAAACACTTTTCACTGAGCTTTTTATTACATTCAGAGCTCCCAGGCCTGAAACTAGCTGGTGAAAATCCACACAGCATTTGAGAGCATCCAGCAACTGGGCAGCCCAACTGTCATCTCAAAATCATCTTGAAAATTCACCTTGCAGCTCAAGGATGCAGGAAAAGTTATAGAGCTGTATTTAATCAGGGGGATGTCCTTCAGTTGGTCTATGCTACTCATCTCAAGAAATTTAAGCACTTAATTATTTAGAAAGAAGAATCGTATTTCAGAAGTAATAACTGAACAGTTTTGAAGAGTAATAACTGAGTTTCCACAGTAATTAAACAGTTTACAAGAGGGCTGAAGACAAGCCATTTATATTTTCAACAGCATGATGACATTTTGTATTCTGGAACAATGTTACAATCTAAAAATAAACCTGATAAATAAGCAAATTAGTACAAAAAGAGTCTATCAGCCAAAGAGGAAATAAGATTTTTTTTTAAGACATTAAGCAGCAATCTAAGAAGATTAGATATATATGATATATATAAGAATTAACCATTTTAAGAACACCTACATTTCCTAAATTAAGGATAATGAAGGTTAAGACATGACTGACTGTTTATGTACGCACCAAGAATATGAAACATTGTAATAATTAACAACAGCAGTTTTGAATGAGGTATTAAACTAAGCTACTGAGGGGTAAGCCCATAACTATAAGAATCTGAGAGACCAATTTATTGGAGAGATTATAGTACATATCCCTATCAGTGGCATGACTTTCTCTGAAATATTTGGTGCCAGCACTTGACAGAGATAGGAAACTAAACGAAATGGACCTGGTTTAGTAATCCGTCTTACTAAAGACATTTCTGTGATCTTATGCACTGTAATAAAAGTCTATTATCAATTGATCTATGCTGCACACTCGTCACAAATCTGCCCTGCAGATGCCCAAAGGGTGTATCTTCACAGCCACTGGAAAGCAGGTATAGCTGGGGCAGAATCTAGATGATTCTGAGACACAAAATTTCACCACAGAAGCTTCACATCTATCCCCATGAAGCATTCGCCTTCCCAAAACTGTTCCACAGTTTGGAATCAAAACTAGTGGAGTGCAGGTGGCCAAGGAATTCTGGAGTAGATGAACATCCTGAGCACAGTGCAGTTTTGAGTCCCTGTTTCTAAATATGTATTATCTATCAGCTTAATGCCAACTATGTGTACGACCCTACTGGAACACCAGGTGAGAAATGCTACGGGTAGCATCCAGAAGGAACAAAACAGTACCTTTGTGTTAAAGTCCAACCCCAGTTTTAGATATGAGAAATCAAAGAATCACCCCAATGCAGCTCATCATCCCTCAGCATGAGCTGCTGGTGTCCCAGAGGACAGTCTAAACCTCAGCAAACAAAGTTCACTAGATGCCAAGGCTGTGGATTGTCTAGCTGGCAACATGCAATCACAGAATAAAAACCCCACCCCCCCACGCAAAAAACCAAAAAACAAAAAACAAAACCATCCAAAAAACCAACACAAAACAGAGCAACAAATGTTGTTTTCCCGTCTTATTGCTAACCATATGGACATTTTCCCTACCACAGCTCTTAAGTAGGACAGGTACCAGAGATAGCTGCAGTGAGTGGGCTGTACTCCACATATTTCATCACTCTACTTCCAGATCTCACCACTTGAACAGTCATCTCTAGAGCAAAATCATTCCAATTTCTCCTATCCTGTGGCAGGAAAATGCCCTCTCCTATTACAGTTTCATAGCCTCTCACCTCACACAGGCCACTGAAACTGGACCCTCAATTAGGTCAAGTGATCTTCTTCCATCTGATACTTTATCTTCTTAACTGAGATTATAACTTAATCCATGTTGTTTTAATTAATTGTTATTTCCTTGGATTATTTTGCCCAAATGACTGAGATGTGCTTAAATTGTCTACTTAACTGAATGATTAATTTTTAAATTGACTGCCCTTCTGATTTATCATATATTTGTTCTCATATTTCCAAACTAGTCTGTCTTTCTCTGCTATTCTGCCTCACATAATTTTTTCTTTACTTTCTTCTCTGCTTTTAATATTGTTTCTTCTTCTTCAGCACCACTGCTATTACAAACTACTTGCCCCTGTTGTGTTAAACCCTTCCAACTTTCCACCTCCCTTCCAACCTCCCAAGGCCCCTCCACCTCACCACCTTACCATCACCCTGTCCCACCCTATCATCCAAGCACAAATATTTTCTTTCCTTTTGGAGTACCCCACTCCATAATCCCTTCCCCTCATTCCACGGGACAGTTCTGGCACATTTCCCCGTAGAATACTTAGGGTTTTTTTAAGTAAGAATAAGAATGTTATGAAGACATCCTGTCCCTGAGAACAGACAGCAATCAGGACCAGACTAATGCAGCAAGGGGAGAAGGAATATTGTACATGGTTTGACGCAGACAGGAAAGAGCATGCTCTTGTCCTCGAGGACATGTGAACTTGCCCACTCCCAGCTTGACAGCTTGCTCTGGTTTATGGTTTGGTCTGAGCTGGGCTCCCAACTGGGGAGGCCTGCTGGGAGGAGGACAAGAGGTCTGGCAGCTGCAGGAAGCTGCCTGCCCATCATCAAAAAGGGGAGGCTGTTCCCCACCAAGCAGGGGCTGAGCTGGCCCTGCCCAGAAAGGCTGAAGAAGCCAGAGAGGCACGGCTCTGGCAGCCAGCGAGCAATTCTGTGGGCACCTGGAAGAAAAGGATATATTCTAAATAGGCGTAGCAAACAAAATAGCAATGCCCCTTAAATGAGAGCACTGTCTGACAAACCCATCCTACCCACTTAACTGACTTCTGAATTTGTTGGTTAAGTTCAGCAACATTTGAACAGGGAGTAGGGAGAGCATCAAACTCATCATTAAGAACCTGCAAGTTCTGTGAAAACGGGGGTAGAAGAGAGACTGAAATTTGTGAGCCCCATGCTGGCAGAGCTGTGCCCCCTGCTCGAGCACAGCTGGCTGCCTGATCAGCACCTGCTACCTCTCTCTCCATCACCTCACAGGGGACAAAAGGAGTTGAGGGAACTGGGATACAAATGGAGCATCATTAGCATGGCTATTTATAGAACTTACTCTTTAAAGGGGGAAATGATGCTTTTATGTACATTTTACAGTCTTTTACAGTATCAGTATTTAAAAGATACTGCTAAAAAGAGCAAGCAAAAATCCTAAGCAAACCTTCAAGCAATTAATGCAAGAAATCTGCTAAGTATGAGGGTAAAAGTTAAAAATAATTAAATAAATCATTCAACCTACTCAGTCCTTCAACAAGGCATCTTAAGGTAGGAATCTTGCCTGGAAGTTGGTTTAAAAAATCACGTTTTTAAAACACATTCATGTGCTCGTGCCAGATTGAGACCCAGGGTGGTCTTTTACCCCGAAAAATTCAACTCACTTACTTTAGACTCAAAATGGTGATCATGAAATGACAAAGCTATTTACACATTGAACTAGTTGAAAGCTAAACTTAGCAGTTACTGAACTGTTTAAAGAAATACCTGTAGGCTGGGAGCATTTCATGAATGAAAACAACTTCCTTCTCAGGGCTTTTAAGATTTCTTTTTAATTTCTTTAAGGAAAAATAAAGTATTGATCCTATGTGGAAAGAAGAATCTCCCAGGACAGACTACACAGCCGCAAAAGGCACCACCTGACAACCAAATGATTAAGTCAGTTTGGGAAAGAACATATTAAGCTCCACAGTCCTGAGAAAGCTCATATTCATCTAAGCTGAGCCATGATTTCACGTGAAAGCATACTACACACATGCTCCTCCTGGTTATGCTGGAGAGAAGAGAGACCTCGCCCCACTGGAAACTCCACAAGCCCATTTGACCCCACACCAGCAGAGGCAACTTGGCTTGTCTCTGTTATGTAGATCTGCTGTTCTGCAGAAGAAGACAAAGCAGAATTTGAACTCAACTCACAAAACCTACTGATGGTATAAATACTCAGTCCAGCCAATGCATTTTTCCACAGATTAGGTGGGGAAGAACAACAAACTCAATCCTCTTAGTACAAGACTTTCACTAGCAATGGCCTGTTTGACAAGTGAAGCACAAAAGAATTTTTATTTTTTTTTTTTGTAAAATAAAATGAAAGCACTATATTCACTCACCAAAGACCCAAGGCAAAAATAAACACGTTAACACATGCTAGACCCATTAGCATTTACTGAACGACACTAGATAAGTACTTTCACTTGTTCTGTTGTCTAAACAGAATTATCAAAACACATGATTTCTCTAATGATAGGTTTACTTTTTTATTGTTGTTACCATTTTTGTATCAGCTCACTCAAGTTCCACACTCTGCCATTCCCTTCTGGATATGCTTTAACATTTAAAGGCAATGACTGGAGTGAGACAGAAAGAATAATCATCTCATGTGCATTTTTACTGCTTCATCCAATTTGGCATACTAAACCCTGGAGATGTTCAGCATTTGTCCATAAGGCTCAGCAAGTGTGTTTGTGCTAGATGCTTGCTGGGTGCCAAGACAAAGTGTTCAATTAATAATATGACCTGTAAAGGAATGCCCAGATTGGTTTTGTTTCTCCTATTCCCCTTCACTGTTGTAGTTGCTTAGTTAAGAAAAAATATTAATTAAAAAAATACATCTAGTTGTAAGTTGATATATAATTCTCACTGTAGCAATCCCTAGCATTTAAAAATCATCAGTCAGGCCCCCAAAATTACGATTCATTAGGCATCTGGAAAGGAACAACCCACAAAGGGTCTTTATTTGGGGCACAAGCCAACATTCATGCTTTCAAGCTCTCCACTTAAGCTGTGAGGACTAAAAAAATTCCTTCTTTTTTATTTCATGGAATCAAGATTATCACACATCAGCATGATTGCAGGAGCTGGCACAAGCTGAGGGGTGCACTGCTGACAGGTAACACTGCTCAGTAAGGGAGAGATGACAAGAGACCAAACACACAAGACACATCTGGAGGGGAGGAAAATGCACATACCAGGCAGCTGAGCAGGGCAATGGCAGCAAACAGCACAGGAGCTCTACAATAGCTTGCTTTTTTTCTCCCCAGGTGTGACTTTCAAAGAAGTTAAGATAAATGGAAAGAAAATAGAACAAAGAACAACTGAACAGGAAGTACAACAGCTAAAGCAAGCATTCGCTTAGCCCAAACAATAAAAAGAGTGATAAAAATAGACAAGGTACATTTCATCAGTAGCTGAAGATTCATTCTTTGGCTGCTTTATTAACTCTGGTTAATAACCTGGCTCTGGTTAATCCTTTCCTGTGTTTCCACCCACAAATACACGTGTCTGACTCCACATGCATGCTTCTCTATGCTGAGCCAGGCAAAGCCTACAACCACTTACAAAGGATAATGTATCATCAGTTAAATACTGGTGAGGACTCATAACAAATATTAAAAGCATGAAAATGCAATGAAAGTACTGACCCATCAGTAATTAAGAGTTTATGGACATACAGAAAAAAAGGAAGACTATGAAAGCACTGCTAACACTGCAACTCATTAGGGAAAGCAAAGTAAAACTCTAAGTTACTATCCAAAAGCAGGGATTCACTTCTCCAATGAATACTGTATATGGATGGAATAAAGACCTATTCTATTCCCTTTCAAATAGGATATTGCTTCAGTGGAAGTCACAGAAAGAGGACAAAAAGCCACACAAAAGCATTAAGCACTTTAAAAGTAGTAAACTGGTACCTCCAGGTACCAGTAGCAAGAAGGACCAGTACCCACCAAAACCTCAGCACAAGTATCTGGAACAGTCTTGCAGCAAACAGTCAGGCAGCCTGTCACTAGCAAATAGCCCAGGTACTCCTCTGCATTAAAAACTGTACCAAGAGAGGGAAAATCCATTCCATGAATCAAAATTCCTAATCTGTATAGCTGGGATAAATCCCACTACACCCACTGTTGGACTGAAAATCCTTCAGAGTGCAGAATGTCTCTCTGCAAGCTTATGGCACCATGTAAGTGGTAATTTCTCTACAGACCGTTAATTACTGGCAGGACTCCCTACCAACGTCAATGGTGACACAGACCTGGAGTTCAGCTACAAGAGATAACCATGTCATAGAGACACCACTTCCTTAACTTTCTTTGTAACTCTATTTCCTTCACCAGATAAAAGTACCTGGGGAATGAGAATCAAGTTTCCTCTAACAGTTAAAAGTAAAAAGATTCAAACATAGCTGAGTAACTTGAGTGTCTTCATCCCATCTGCCATTAAGCGTCAGTCTTACTGACTTACACTGCAAGAGGCAGGCATCAGTGAGCCTTGCGTTCAGCATCGCTCCCTCATTGCTTGTCTGACTGCTTTTTGGGCTGGTTCTCAGCTCTGGCGGCACTTCCGAGTACTACCTGTAGCAGTAGATACACCTCATCGCCCCACACTGGTACGCACCGCACTGCAGGACCAACAGCACAGGAAGATGACTCTATACAGCAGAAACTTCAAACAGTGGAGCAGGTAAAACAGCATTACCAGAGCTGACATTTGGCCAAGGCAGAGCACACAGGAAAATACTAAAATCTTTTGACTGGGAAAAAAAAAATAAAAATAATTTTGTTTGTTTATTTGTCTTTCATCTTTGATAGAAAATACAAAACAGTTACTCCTCTATTACAGCGAAGGCGACTCCAGGCATACCAGAAATGGCAAAGCAAGTTTTTCCCATGGGAAACGAAGTAAAAAACATGATCTGTTTTCCTAGCACTCCTTAAAATATAGGTGAGCTGTACAGCAGCTTTTAAATTAAAGGTGGCTGTGTATCCTCAGAGCATGGATGACCTGATAAGCAGAGACTTAATCTTGCTACTACGTCAAGACAAAGTCTGCAGCTTACCTGGAAAGCCTGATAGCCAACAATTGGCACATCAAGGATGAAAAATGACAGGTGCCCCGAGCATCAGTGGGAGCTGCAGGACTCTGAAGAGGGTGACTGGCATCTCAGTAGGGGAGGGAGATAAAGTAGTAAATAATTTCACACGAGTTCTTTACATCACTGCCACTAAGGTCAAGACAACAGGCACAGCTTCTTCCTGAAGCTCAGAGCTTCTGCAATAATTACTTTACAGACAAAGTCTTGCTAAGGTTAAGTGGCTTATAAGTGCTATGTCCCACCCTACCTTCTGTTTATCCAATCAGGTTAGATTCCAAGACATGGGAGAAGAATTGTTTCTGGTCTTCTCTATGTAAAAAACTGACATGACAAAACCTGGATCTCCACTGAGATTTACAAATATTACATAACATGGATGAATGTGCTTCAGTATGAATTTAAGTACATGCAGCTACTTTAAAATGATTTAACATTAGAAGCTATTTTTCCTGTATTTTGAAAATCACATGCACCATACAGAAAAATATTTATATATATACAAAGATTTTAAACTATTTTTCGGTGATTAGAAAACAACAGACGACTGCAGTCAAAACAGCCGCCTCAGTTCAGTGAGGTTCACCCTCACTGTGTCAGGATACATACTGAAGGGGGAAAGACAATTCATTTTTCATGCATTTACCTAGTAGGAACTCCCTCAAAAATCCACTTTTTTATATATGCCATCGAACAGACGTCAAATGGGAGCAACACTCTTGGCTGCTCTGAAGATGAAAATTACGAGCAGAGGAATACATCACTGGTTACTATATTGTATGGGTGATTCAGTGCTCATTCCATCCACTGTAAGGCAGGGAAAGCACAGATGTGAAAATGCATACATCCAGCAGTGTCTGTGTATGTACATACCGGACCTTCGGGGCCCTAGCTGGGTAACCTAAATTGCAGCAAAGCCTCTGTTCCTCCTGTTCCCCAGTGCCTGGCTCTGGGCCTTCAGATGCTCCCAGCTAACAGGAAAAGAGCCTAGGGAGTTGGCTACACCCTCCCATAACTGCTGGCAGCACCGGAGTTTTTACTAATTCAGAGTAAAGCAGCAATCCAAAACTCTGAGAGAGCAGATACTGAAAATAGGGGGATCTCAATTGTCTGTTTCAGGAAGAAGGTGGAATGAATGCCTGTAAGAAAATGCTGTTTAGTGGCAAGGAAGGACGATACCATGAGCTGGAACTCAGGAATTTAAATCAGTTCCTATCACTCCACCACAGCTGTCAGCTGCAAAGACCCAGCGAGCTAACTCAGATAACTAATTCTCACTGCTTTCATGTAATTTAAGTGGCCTAAGACACCTAAAGACCTTGAAGATACGGGGCCAGGTCTCTGTGCAGCTTGCTTTCTTCACCACAGCCTCCAAATAATGCAATGAGATTAGAACACTTCTTTTTCCTCCCACCTTTAATCAGCTCTTCAAATTGTACTTCTCCACCAAAACAACTTCCCATCTCAGCTTGGAGACAGCAAGCAGCTACAAATTACAATTACTCATTTATCACCAATGCAGCAAACAGAACACACACACAAAAAAAAAAAAGTCATTCAAAATGTTAACAACTGAGTTAAAAATACAGTCAGGCAGTAGTGACACCTACTCAGGAGAGCAAAACGAGCTGTATTTGGCCACTGCCAATGCAGAACATTTGAGCATATCTGATGGTGGAGCTTCATGAGCCACAGAGGTGGCTCTAATCCAGCATCTCCCAGCTTTACGGAATAGAATAGATCCCAAACCTAATCTTCAATTGTTTCAGTGAAAGAAGCAGGAATAGTTCTTTATCTGATAAAGCTATTTAAGCAGGGCAAAACTCTTTACCTAGTCGGCCTAAGCAATATGGTTTCATCTCAGATTTGCCTTAATATATCCCTTAAAACATCAGTAAGGATCACAAAATTCACGTAATTTGTGTTGCTGACATCAAAAGAGAAGGAAAAAAAAGCCATCTAAAGAAACTCTTGCTGACTTGGCAACAGCACTTGTCTTACTCAGACAGGGAAATAACCTGGAACTCCAGTTCTACGTTAATACAACCTAAGATGAAACATGTTTTGCACAAGTGGATGTTCTTCAGTGCCTGTTGTGACTGCACTCTAGGTAGAGACAGGAACAGCTGGCAGAGAGCAGCTGGCAGAGAAGGTTGCAATGGGAAGACCTGCTCCGGCACAGCACGTAGCAGAGACAGAGCATTATTTTTGCAAGGCACACAAAAGCTAACAGTAGAAGAGTCTTCACACAGTTTGTCCACATTCATCCTGCAAGCACCTGAGTCCACCACATCTCTGGAAAATGGACAAGAGGACAAACCTGACGAAAAAGTAGTAGAAAAGACACCTAACAAGGTAAGCATGGGCGGTGTGGCTCTAAGAAACAGAGAGGACAGCACTGAGGAGCCAAGACAAGTTGAAGTAGATGCTTTGGACCAGAGGCAGGTCACAACAGCAAATGCATGGGAGACATCTGCCACCAGCTCAACCAAGCCACCTCCAGAACAGACCCAGAGCCACCTTTCAGCATCAAAAGCCTGTGGCCTCCCCCAAGCAAGAAGAGGTCCACCCTGGACAACAAATGAAGCAGAAGAGTCAGATAGAACTCTTGGATTCGTGGCTTTATGGAGTTCATCAGGCAGATGAAAAGATACAGCTCTGCCTTTAATCAGCTGCAACCTTTTCAAATAAAATAATGCTAAAGGTATTATTGTTTATCATTTACTTTGCCAATAATAAATGGCAATTAACAACACATTTGCCTAAATACTTCAAGCAGTACTAGGCCCTTAAAAAAAAAAAAACAAACACAAAGCAATCTGTAAAAATGATTAGGGCACAATAAGATTAAGCACCTCAGAGGATGACAAGCCATTCCACTGTAGGTAAATCAGATGCATTAGCCGTTTGTGACTCTGCTGAGGGTCTCATCCTATTCTCCATTCTGACCACTTTGCAGCAGGACTCTGTGTACGCATCACACCGGGATTGCTCCCGGAACTTGCGTGTGCAGACTTGAGGCTGCAAGCACACTTTAAACATAGGCTCATGACAGTCAAAAGGCTTAAAATCCTGCTCATTTAGTTACTCCCACAAACTGTCCTTACTCACAGCTGCAGTAAGGCCACACACACCTCAAAAACAGCAGTCCGTGGCTATTTACACAGGTACTTCAGTTTGAAAACTGATCCTGCAAATCCATATTCAAACACAAAACCCTCACATAAATCATCCCACAAGCTCCAGCACAATCTGGGTTCTTGATAATCGAGAGTTTACATGGGTCAGATCTTTACACAAGATTTCTGTCTGTACAGAGAGGAGGAAGAAGAAGCAGTGAAGACTGAGGAGTTACTGGCACTCTGTTGGCAGGGTTCAACTCAAATTACCCCAGACTTTTTTGTTGACCCTGCTAAGTTAGTTATTTAATGAACTTGTCTTTGATCCAGGTACAGAAGACAAAGAGGATATAATACAAGGTTTTAAATATACATTTTGATCAGTCATTACTCAGAGTTCCACAGGAAACCAGTGAGTTTGTAGGAGGAGAAAGATACAAAACCATCAGATGTTTGCTCTACATAGCAAGAATCTGGCTATTCAAAGACCTGTGCAGTGCCGTAAATGCCACAGTATTATAGAGAGCGGTAATATGGAAGTTTGTGCTTTGTCATATAGATTTTTTGCACAGATAAACTCCCATTTCTTCTTCAACACTGAGTAAAGACAAAGTTTTTTTGGTAAGCAAACTGTGTGGCAGGAAGGCTAAGGAGAATGGCAAATCATGTTTTCTTAAATAATAAAATGTTAATAATAAATTAAAACCCAGTTAATATTAGGCTACTATAGAAAGCTGTATTGCTTCAAATTCTGCAGGCAGGATTTCTGTGAAGCTCTATATCCACACCCCAGTTAAATCAGACTTGCATTCACAGGCAGTTTCCAGCAGAAACTGAAACTTGGGGAGATTTCACAGTGCTCTTGCATAGACAGCAGGAGCACAGCAGAAAGCAGGACACCATTCCTGATAATCACCCCACAACACACAGTCGCTTCCTGACACACACTTCAATTTCATAACCTTCTACCACTATTAAGAGAAGCACATTTATGCAGCAAAAATAAGAGTTCTACGTCACAATTATTTCAATACTGTGGTATACTCACTACGTATCACCTCTTAAAAACTCCATTTTTTTCAGGCTGATTTAAATCTCATTTGATGAGTTAGCACAGTGCTAAATACAGAGATGCAGAGGAGAAACAATAGCTCCTTTAATTGCAAGAGACTCTCTTCAGCAGCATCTCTGAAATAATCACTACGCTTAGGGAATAGAAAAACATATGGACAAGTGGAATAGTTGACAAGTCATGCAAACGTTTTGTTTCTAAACCATGTGGTGGAAATGGTCTAAAAACTGCTTTTTCAACAGAAGCTGCAACAGTGTTACTGATCTTCTAACATTAGGTTTACACCCATGAAAAAAATACATATATATACATCAAACTCTTTCCTACATCACCTAACAGAACAAATTAAAAAACAAACAAACAAAAAACAATCTGGATTCATCTACCCCCCAAAAATGGCAATCTGTGATACAATGGGCTTAAGATGAATAAGTAGCTGAGATGATCAGCCCCATTTCTAGTGTGAGTGTTTTGGGAAAAAGAATCCTGCATCTGCACCTTGTTTTAGCTCTGTATTAAAGGGAGGACTTCTTCCAGGCCTGCCCAGTAAGATCTTTTCCAATCTAAATGATTCTGTGGTTCTATGATATTAACACACACCCACTTATCACCTCTCATTGCTTGTATTTACTGCAAGCTTCAGGAGCTAAAGGAAGGACGTGCTTTGGAAGAACTGTAAAGTTTCTGTTAACTCATTAGTTAAGATATTAAGCAATCATATGCTGGCCCTAGTTCATGACAAATGCAAGTTGAGTTACATTCAAAAAATACTGAAGGACAACAATTAAAGTTATACACCACTTTAAAAAGAAATGAAAAAAAAAAAAAAGAAAGAATAAAGAAAAATAAAGAATAAAGAAAGGAGAAAAAGAAAAAAGAAAAGGAAAAGAAAAAAGGGAAAAAAACGGAAGAAAATGAAGAAAAATAAAGAAAAATAAAGAAAAATAAAGAAAAATAAAGAAAAATAAAGAAAAATAAAGAAAAATAAAGAAAAATAAAGAAAAATAAAAGCAAAGAAAAGCAAAGAAAAGCAAAGCAAAGAAAAGCAAAGAAAAGCAAAGAAAGAAGGAAAAAAAGAAAGAAAAAAGAAAAGAAGAAGAAAGAATAAAGAAAAAAAATAAAGAAAAAAAGGAAAAAAAAAGGAAAAATAAATAAATACCTTGGAGTTTGGATCTGATTCATTCTCA
Organism: Chloroceryle aenea; assembly: GCA_013399075.1. NCBI lineage: Eukaryota > Metazoa > Chordata > Aves > Coraciiformes > Cerylidae > Chloroceryle > Chloroceryle aenea. The sequence continues at coordinate 54,770 of VWZY01009651.1, forward strand.
CATTTATTAAAGAAAGAGGGCCTTTTTGCAGGCAATTTGATTACCATTCACTTTGATCTTTCATTTCCTACTTAGAGGATGGGTAGGAAACTCAGCTTCCCTCCAGGAAAGGGAAGGAAATCGGCCTCTTTTCCACGTCTGTATTTTTACCCAGACGTGTGAGAAAATGACATGGGGATGCAAATCTCCAGTGGACACGCTTTTAAGCACAGGATCATTCAAAAACTCCTCCCTGCTGCAGGGACCTGGTTCTTCACCCCTATCAGATATGACACCCAGACTGCAACATTCGTTCATCCCCTCCTGTGCAGCTGGGGAAGGTGAAAAGGGCTCCAAAGGACTATCGCCATTTCCCAGCCGCGTCAAAAGAAAGGAAGAGGAAAAGGTGCCTTTTCACGTGGTTTCTATAATAAACTGCGGAGAGTCCAGGACCAGCGCGAAGCTTCCAAAGCGGTCCTGGGAGCGAGGATGCTGCCACGAAAAACATCCCCACAAAGCTCCCCTCACGCATCCCAGGGAGATCCAGCAGCTCGGCTGTCCCTGACCGCACACAGGCACCCACTGGCGACAAGCGAAGCCGGTCTCCAGCCTCCTCTCTTTGTTACCCAGGCGGAGCGGCTGCCAGGTTATCCAGC
>VWZY01009651.1:55954-72837 GCA_013399075.1 Chloroceryle aenea
CGCTCTCCAGCGCGCCCTGGCGGATACCGTCCTCCCGACCGGGGGCGGCGGCGACCACCCGGTTACGGTCCGGTCCCTTCCCGCACCTCCTCCCGGCTCCCTGGAAGAACGTTTCGTACCTGACGGGTCCCCCGCAGCCAGCCCCCTGTTCAGGGCAGGAGCCCGGGAGCCAGGATCGCCATGCCCGCCCCGTCGCAGTACCTCCTACATATATTTTGGGGGTAATTTAGCAAACGGGGGGGTATGGCAAACTTAGAAGAGCGTGCTCCAGCCGGCAGCACCGTTGTGAAAGTGGCAGCTCTGTGTCAACCTGTGCTCACTGATGTGGTCGGGTCTTTGAAGAGAACACACTGGGACGGGGTGTGGGCAGTTGATGAGGTATCCCAGCACAGGGGGGTTGTTTGTGAAATGCTCACTGCATGGGCGAGCTGGGCAGAGAGGCCACCCACAAACCAACAAGCAGCAGCTTAATTAAGCCTTGCACAACTGTGGCAAGGCACAGCTCTGGCTTCTCACCAGGAAGCCACAGCCTACCCCTAACGGTGAGCACGCCATGCTCATGGCCCTCAGCTCTCGTAAATCAGCAGAGGGGGTGTGATTGTTTCATACCAACAGAGTAACTCCAGCACTAGAAAGAACCTCTCAGTGGTAATCAGGTAGGCTGAAATATGGGAGACATCTTCTGCTTCTCTCAGTGAGGATCTCAGAGGCAGTCCCCAGTTTCAGGGCCCAGCCTCTAGACCTTGGCTGGTGGATAAAAAGCAAAGTCAGTCCAGGCTGGTACCATCTGTTTGTGTTCAGCATTTCCAGCCACACCCCTCAGACCCACTGAGAAATGCCGCAGGCTGCCACAGAACCCTAGGAAGAGTTTTCTGTGAGTTAGTAGCCATCTCCTTTCCAGACTTTCAGGACCACACAGAGACATGGCTACTCCCAGGTGCTTTGAGGATTGAGTGGTAACTAAGGGAGGTCTTTGAGTGCTTCAAACTTTGGAGACTCAAGGTAGCAAGGAGACATTGACAGCCTTCCAAGATGATTAGCCTCCACCCGACCCAAGGATATCAGCACAGGTCATCTTACTGTTGATCACAGCAGGTGATGGGGAGGGAAGCACTGCCAAGCTCATCTGCTGAAACTGTCCAAAGCAGGGTGATGAAAGGCTGCTGTCAGTCACCCAGCAAAGAGCAGCAAAAGAAAAATCTGAGGGATAAGATTCTTGGCGTAGCAATTAGAGATTCAATCAGACAGCTTCTGAGTTTGAAAATAGACAACCTCAAATTCCACATCTCTTTCTGCAAGCATCCAGAACTTCCCCTGGACTAAGGATTGAAGGAAACTTTGAAAAAAATTTAGGTAAAAGAAGGAAAGCAAGAAGTTTGACACAGCTAGTTTAGTATGTTCTGACCATAAGGTAGCAATAAAATAATCATAAATACTAGGTGTCTTGTTTATATCGTGTCTTGAGCTAGAGATCCCCAACAGATACTGCTTCATTCTCAATTAAAAAAAAACAACCCAAAAATGAAATCTCAATGTGCTTTTGGTGCTTGACAGGAGGAAAAACACTCTCTCTTTCATAGTACGTGGCTATGTAGAAATATACCCTGACAAATAGAATATTAACATGACTTCTGATGAACACAAAAATGCCAGAAACTGCATGAGAAATATCATTTCCATTCACAGCTGATGTGCTAGAGTTGTTGAGAGTGTTAGAGCTGGTTTCTCCGGACAAAGTGGGAAAAGAAACTGAGTAAGGTATTTTGACCAACCTCTGACAAGAAAAAAATATTTATTTTTGGAGCAAGAAAAATATTTTCTTTTTGGTGAGGAAGCTATTTACCAACAGTGAAAGAAACCAAAACCTATTCAGATACCTCTATTAAAAACAAACAGGACCATTCAATCCCTGGTGACTAATTCCAAACATCATTAGCTAGACTCATCAAAAGTTAATAAACAACCACCAAAAAACCCATTGAAATGTGCAAAACTGTATCCCAAACTAAATTCTGCCTCTTTGCTCACCTTTAGCTGAGCAGAGAGACAAACCAGAAGCCCAGTGTTGCTTGGGAAACCAGAAAGTGGAAAAGAGCAAGAGAAAGTAGGAATGACTGTCATTCTTTCACTGTCCAAACTGCCTGCAATGATATAAATTGAAATAAGACTGATACAATTACTAATTAATTTCTTTGGTAATGTAACCCCTGCCAAAGTAACATAAGGAGGGATTATTTCTTCAATAAAGGACTTCTACACAATGAGGCACAAGATTTCGGGGTATCTTTTATTTGTGAACCTATGAGCTATTCCTAAACCTTTCCTTTTCTGTTTCTGAATATGTATCATCATGAAGCCCCCAGGATGTTCGCTGGATTTATAACAGTCTGTGGTCTGTCTACTGCCATGGTGGTAACACCATCACTGTATCCTGCCTGCCACCCACAAGGAGTCAGATCAAGACAGAGATGAGACAGAGCTTCTTACGTTGCTACTGACTAGTCACAGGGAAATGAAAATGCTTGGCCTTGTTCTGCTCTTGTACAGGTGGGAATTACAGATACACCAGCACAAGCTCAAACCCAGGACTCAAATCTGTTTCCAAGCAATGTTATCAGTCTCTACCCTTTCCTTCCACCAGTGAGCCCTGAAGAGAAGCACACCAATACTTTCTGCTGAGCATTACAGTTTCAGGTGGAGAATAAAAGGAAGGTAAGACTAAACTACCAAACATGAATCTTGCTTACAAAGAAGTCTTAAATACTTCAGTGACAATTTGCAGTCCTCGAGGTGCGGAGATACAGTGATCAAAAATCCATGTCTTTAAATTGAAGCAGGAAATTGATATTCGGGCACAATTCTTCTCTGTTGTGTTCTATTTTAGTGAGAATTGAGCAGTGAAATTTAACCTCACCTCCATTACTTGGTCCCGAGCAAGATCTCCCACCAGAAAGGCTGGCTCTTCTGGGCATGGCTCCTATGCAGCCCTGCTGCAGAAGAATAAAACCACAAGAACAAGCAAACAAACAAAACCAACCCAGTTATTGAGAGATGCCTTTAAAAAGCAGCACAGAGAAAAGCAGTGAGGGAGAAGACGGAATAACGTGCTTTTTAAACACTCAGAAGAGAAAGCGTGACTATCCACTGATCAGAAACAAACCACAGCCTTGCGGTTTCCCTGGCGGCGCTCGAAAATGCATTGGCAGAACTCCTTTCCCTTTCTCGTTCTCTATTGCCTCTTTATCCGGCGCAACCACGCCAAGGCTTTTTCCTCCCAGAGGGTGGGTACATCCCTGATGTCCAGGGGAACAGCCCGAATGGTCCCCACTCTGCGCTTCCCTCCCGGCCCCTGCGGGAGGAGCTGACGCTCTGCTCAGCCTCTTCCCTCTGCCACCGGAGCTGCGACAGCCCTTTTCCAACCGTTAAAACGTAGCACCTCCTCTTTTCCTTATCCCCGAACCCAAAACGCACGCGAAGACCCGAGCGACATCCTTCCCAAAATCTGCTTTCATTTGGAGAATCCTGTACTCCTACACGCATCCTTGTCTCTGCTCTCTTTCAAGCCCTCTCACTTCCACAATAACAGGGTTTTCCTCTCCACTCGAGCATCCCACTCACTTTCCACTCTGCAGAATTTAGCAGAGGAGTTGCACGGTAATCTGCTTTCAGGCTACAGCATCCTTTCTGTTGATGAAAATGTTATTGTGCCGCATTCCTGCAAGGTAAATCTGTTTGCTTCTGAATGCACTCAGTTACCACCTGACCAAAATACCTTGTTTTACACCATGCCCACAGTCCTGCAAGAGTTTCATCCTCCATTAATAGACTCTAAGCGAAGGGTGGATTTGTTTTCTAAGGGAAAAGGGAGCTGAAAAGAAAACCCTGTGTCAAATGGCAGCCTTTACTCCCCACTGCTATAATACTCAGTGCCCCTTTGATACGTGTTTTGACCAAAAGTAGAACAGCAAAATGTTCAGAAATGCCTGAGATATTATTATAGATCAGCTTTCGTGTGGTGTAACCTTTGAACAGGCTGTTTTCTCTGTATTCCTCTTACTGATACAGATTGAAAAACTGGCATCTGAATCTCACTCCCTAAGAGTAACACAAGCCATGTGAATGCCTTTGTAAATGGAGATACAGTTGCCCATATAAAGACCTGCTGGCAAATTCCCCTAATGCTCTCCCCATCAGCATTTACTCTGGATCTCTGTTAAAATCACCAACAAATGTGTATTCTCACTGATAAAGAATTTTAAGCCCCTGAAATGACAGATGGTTTTATATAATCCTATTGGAGCAACAGAATTATAATTACAATATCAAATTAATATTAAATAACATTAAAAGACATGGTGTCCAAAAGCTAATCTGGTTTTACTCGGCTGTATCAGTTAGCCTTTGAAAAAATATTACAAATTTTGCCACATTTTTTCCTCTCTGCTGTTATGCTGTAAGAATATCATTACTGTGACAACATCTATAGTCATCCTTCCAGCCGCAAAGAGGAGTCAGAATGCACAAGAAAGAAGCAGAAAATGGGAAAAAGGGATCTTACTGATGAAAGAAGGTTCATTGCTCTTGTGAGCAGTGTTGAAAGTACTTTCAAAACATCTTTTTATGCGACCTGTGACAGCTGGTAACAAGGTGGAACAAGAACAAGTGAAAATGTGTAAGACTAAGTAACATGGAACATACCAAGCCATTAGCCACAGGTGCTTTGCTTTTTGGTTTTGCACAGAAAGTTGGGGTTTTTTTCATATAATGGAGGAGAATCAGGCAATTTTTGACAACTTTGCCATCACTGCTGTACATCACTATAATATCTCTAGGAAAGCTAGACCAGGCTTCTTTTCTGTAGCGCTGGCTTCAAGATACATCTTTAACATGTTTTGAAGTATGTAAAAGTGTTCATGAAGAACATGGACAGGCAGGAGCACCAGTAAGGTGAAGACAAGGAAAGTCCAGGGAAATTGTGGGTGAAATTCCTGCCATATGCACTACAAGAAGCTCCCTTTCAAAATTAACACCTTTCTATTCACAGTGCACATCCAAATCTTCCTCTCATACATATAATACAGATACTCAGAGAACTGGCATCATTCTATCCCACAGAATTAGATGCATCCATAAGGTCATTACAGTCCTTAACAGGTTTGACCTTCAGTGCAATTAGGTCCAACCATTCTGGCCTGTTTAACAAAGGGAAAGAAATTTGTTTTGAGACCACTGCAACACCTATTACTGAAAAGCATCAGAGCCTAGAAACAGATCTGATTATAAAGCATACTTCTTCCAAACTGAAAACCAATTACAAAGAATAGCTATAAGGCTATAGAGAAATACAAATGTACAATGCAGACATGAATATATATTACTGGAGATAGATGGGTTCAGCAGCCTCTCTGAATTCTCCTATAGGGAAAACCACCTGTGAACATACTGCAGTGGCTCTATGAGATGTCCCTACTAACAGGAGCAAGCTGCACTGAAGTTAAGGGGTTTACTGACAAAGAGTAGAGCTACTCAGAAGAGTAAGGGACTTGCTGGATTAGTATCAATTACACGCTAGAACTACCATACCAAAAATACTGCAGCTGGAGGGGTCCTATTTTATTATGCACCATTTAAAACAAAAATAAAATGCATATAAAAGTCACAATGGAACATGTACCTACACGTGCACACATATGTTAAGAGAATCTCTTAAGCAAGCAGGCACATCCCTTGTTAGTGGAGTTCCTTTTCCCTGGGAACTCAGACCAATTTGACCTCACATCTGACATTTGCTGAAATTTTGATCTGAGCTGTGGTTGTCAGGAAGCCATCATTCATAATTTAGCATTGTTTAAGGATGCCTGTTTGTGAGAAGGTCACGTTTGACATAGAGAGAGACATGATAGATTTGGTCTCTCAAGAAGTAATCCCTCCAGACTAGAAGTGTATGAATGAAAAGCAGAGAGGAAAAAGCTTTTTAACGTTGTTGCTGTATCTTTTATTCCCATAACAAATGATCCTTAACTATTGTTAGGCAGAAACATGAGCTTCTGTGAGGCACCAGAAGTCCTCCTCTCCTCCTGAGACTAGCCGAGAAGGAACAGTAGATCTGGTTGATGTGATCCATTCAGCTGTCCACCTCTAAGGGGAAAGCTGGCAATGCAGAAATGTGTTTAAAGAGAAGATTCAGCAAGGATGGGCTGCAACTCTCAAAGCCTAGACAGATGAGCATTTAAGAGGAAACCTCTCATTGTCCATGGGAAGCACTTGGACCTTAAGTGTGAGCTGCTGTTTAGATGAGTGCAGGGTCATGGGCAAAGCCAGATCCAACATGCACAGTAGAAATAAAAAAGAGACTTAACATGTAGCAAAAGGCAACACTTTAGTGATGGGAAATGAAACAACCTGGCTAAACAAGACTTCAGGTGCAGAAACTGTGCAGAAACTGCTGAGTTCTGTGCAGTCCTAGGCTTTTGTATCAGATTTGTATTATCCAAGTCTTCCATTACCCATTTATTTGGGGCAAAATTTACATACTAGCATCAGAAGAGTTTTTCCAAGTATATTAACTGAAACATTCTTGTGTACAGTAATGATATGCGTACAGTGACATTTATGCAGGAATCAGAACCAGTACCTCTCCTAACTGTTTGTTTGTTTTTCCAGGAGAAAGTTATCATTACCTTTATCCCCATTTAACAGGGAAAATAGAGTCAGACCAGAAATTATCTGACTGATAACAGAGTTCAACTTTTAACAGAAGCTTCTTCAAGACTAGTACAGTGCTGTAGGACACGAATTACAGAGAAATTCAGCTGCATTTCAAACTTCTGGATGCAGCACCAACTAACACTACAAGTGCTTCAAGATAGGTATATTTTTTAAGGCCTCTAATTTTATGCAGCATCCCTTCATTAGGACCCTTGCAGATAATTTAAAGCTTAGTTAATGGGAAAACAGTAATGAAAATTTGTTTTTTTTCACAAATATAATGAAGGGAAAAGCAAAGCTTGGCAAGGAGATTTTTACCAAGGAACAGAGATTAAACTAGAAAGTCCTATTTTCTGTGCTGGGTGACAGTACAAAGCACCAGCGAAGGGGGACAGAAGTATCCTACGACTTAATGTTTAAAAGGGAAGGCAGCCTCATACAGAGAACATCAACACATCACTTACAAGCTCAAATGATGGAGGAGCTGGGATCCATTCCTACCTGCACGTTCCTCTGCTGAACTTCAGCTGTACTTTGCATCCCACATCGCTGCAGTTCTTCCAATTAATAATGTGATCCCATCAGCACTACCCAGGTTACACAGACTCCGGACACACAGACATCTTCAGCTCTGGAGCTCTGTCATCTTTATTTTTCTCGGGTGATTTCCTCGAATGTGCTTCCTTTTATAAACATTTGAAGGGCCACACTTCCACTCAGTTTCACTATTAATTCTGCAAAACTTTTGAAAGGCAAGGAAATAACAGTTTTATTTCTTGAGAAGAAACACAGGAGATGGATTACTTTGTCTTACAAAATGCCACACTGTGATGTCTGTATCCTGAAGGCAAGTTTCACAAGTCATTAATTCAACCAGATGGTGGTGTAGAGTCTAATAGATAACATAGGACAGCTGGAAACAGAAATATCAACACAGGTTTTGGTTTATTCTGTTTTATAGTAGACGTGATAGAGTTTTCAACCTACCTATTCATTTTGTGGGAAAAGCAACATCAAACTGTTTAACTTGTACTTTAAAATTGTTTCACAAAGAATCATGTTTGAGGCTCAAAAATGATAACAAACAACTGCCCCTGCATCAGAAATGAAGCAAAGAACAAAATCTTTGATGTGCAATTGCTCATTGTCATCTTGCACCAGGATGACAAGTACTATCAGTAACATGATGTCTGATGAACTTGAATGGCCAAAATATAAGTAGACATATAAAAAAATATCTGAATGCTAAACAGTTGAGATAACATGTCGGTAATAAAAAAAAAAAAAAACAAACCCAAAACCAACCAACATTAAAAAGCCCCCATATATTAAAATAAAGAAAGTCATTACCTGCAAGGTACAATGTCTTTTGCAGACTGGAAGATGCAAACAGACCTGATAGCCCTGAAAAGCCTTTGGAAAACAATACATTGTGATGTGCCGCATAAAATCTGTTCCAAAAATTAATACAGGGTGGCTCTAGCCTCAGGTACATAGAGGAAGGGAAGTGACGACCCAAAAGGCCTGCATAATAGCACCTATCATAAGTAGCTTATTAAAATACAACAGAAACATAAAGTTGGCTGACAAAGGTAAGTAACTGAACTTCCATTTCCCCTCTTCTCCAGGTTCCTTGATTGCAGCTGGGCAGACAATCGCTTAACCACCATGGGGACAGCTGTGCTCATGAGATTCCCAACCCAGCAGTGTTTGGAAAAGCTTTGAAATGCAGGCCACTTAACCAAACTGCATGAAACCACTAAGCTTTCTGATATCCGGGAAGCTGTAAATTGCAATGAAAGCTTTTATTTATAGTTACTGTAACCACAAGCTGAGAAAAAGAAGAGATGGATCTCGCTTGCTAGAATTGTGCCTTTACAGAGAAGGCCATAGCAATTAAAACATTACCTATGAACCCTTAAAGGGTAGCTGCCTGTAATCTGGAGAGTATAACATGAAGGAAGCTAGGACTCCCAAAACAGTTTTGTGTGAGTTTTCTCTAAGATGCTGAATTCTTCAGGTACTTGCCTCGGACTTCTAGGCTTGAACTGGGTTTAGATTTGACTTCTCTTTCTAGGTTATGAATATAAAGAGGAGCTCTCACAATTCCTAGAGTGGTTATTCGGTGGTGGTTTTGATGGTGTCTCTGTTGGATGTCAGTGAATCATCACTTTCTTTTTATTCCCAAGCAAGAGAGGAGGGGCATGCCAAAGAAGTTTTATTGCAATATGATCAGTTGCAAGGGTGTTCTCCCTGTTCCTGTGGTCACGATTTATAGCAGCTGATGCCAGAAATGGGTGAAACTTCTCCTTGGAAAGGCCCAAGACAATTCTGTGCCTAAAATGTGAGCCTCAAAAGGGGCCTGAGCAATGGAAGGGGTGGGCAGGCTCTGCTGGCTCAAGGCTTAGAGGAGAATTTTCTCTTGCAGTCCCAGCTTGGTGGCTGTAAGCTGTATTTGACATTGCAGCATCCCACTAACATCAGAAGAAGTGCTTCAAGAGGGTGATACTACTAGTAGAGATCTGGATATCAACTACCTCCTTCCCTCTGAAGGGAAGGAGACTGTAAGAAAGGATTTTTAGTTAAAAAAAAAAACAAAACATAATAAAAAGAAGATTTTTAGAAATTGTGCTCATACAGCCAAGATTTGTGGCAAACTCAAAAGCTTCTCTTCAGCAGCAGAAAGAAAACACAACTCTGCCCACATGTAGTTACATATTGTGGATCCAACTGTCAAAATACTTCCCAGAGCTGAAACCTGGAGGAGAGGAATACACTTTATTGCTGCAGAGACCTGTTACTGGAAGAAGAACAGGCTCTGTTTTGCAATTACAACAATTATAAATGTCAAACATCTTGCAAATTCTGCATTTTTTTTCCTTCTGCAGAATTTCATAACCCATAAACACTAAATAAGCAGATAATTCGTCAGATACAAAGTTGGGAGTTTTCTTTGTATATGTTTGTAGTTTTACGATGATAAGTTGAGAAAATGAATGTTTAAGAACAGCTAAGCACATCTGCAAGTAATGCTTTACGTGGCCTTTATAACCTTTGCTGTTCTGCCTTGGGTGCCATCTAGATTAATTCAAATATTGTTTTCCTCATGACACAGGTCACGGGAGCAGAGATACTTGGGGTTTGAGTCATTATCTGCTCAAACAGTGACTTCAAAATTTTTAGGTGATCAACTCAAAATATTCCAAACATATCTAATTTCAGTGACTCATTTTATGATTATTCAACACAAGACATCCTTAGGAGTCAGATTTCCAGAGGAGTTAATTACTCACAAATCTAATGAATCATAGTGCCTCTAAAGTATTATTATAAAACCATAGGAAGAGTACATTAAACCCAGAAAAACTCAGCAAGACATTTCTGAAGACTACCATCAACTTCTCTAATGAAACAAAGATCTTGCAGACCAAATTCTACCAGCCATATTCCTTAATTTCACAAGGAACCAAAACATCTTACAGCATGGGAAAAAGAAAATAATGGAGGAGTTTATAGAGTTTCAACTGATTTTCAATGTGTCTGCTAAGATTTTCTTTCTCCCAACTGCTACCTTCAGAGCACTCAAGCATTGTAAAAGAGCTATTGCTATTCACTTAACTCAGCTTTCTAATATGATAGGAATTAACCCAAACATAAACTTTAAACATTTCAAAAATAAAGTAACTACCCTGACAGCAGTGATTCACTATCTTATTGACTTCTCTGTTACCTCTTTGCATTGTCTTCCTTAGATTTTGTAACCTGTTTTTCATGAGCAGCTTGTTGTCCCAGTTGCTCTGCAAGCTATCCAGTTATGCTTCTTTACATGATTGCTGTGATATTAGGAAACGTTAGCTAGTTTTTTTTTAACAGTAAAAAAAAAATAATTCTTAAGACAAATGGATGTGTTTGCATCTTTAGGTCAGAATTCCCAGGCAACAATATATTCGCATATGCTCTGTTATATTTGTACATGTTATGATTACATGCATCCAGAAATAACATAGATTTGATAATTGGGAAAGCTGAGGATGAAAATAGATTTTATGAATATTTCAGTGCCTTATCCTTCTAAGATTAAGACTGACCTTTTCAGAAGTTTCCTCAATCCCACGACTGCCAGTTCTCCATTTTTTTTGTGCCCTTGGATGTTAGAAAACCCATGACTAAGATCCCACTACTCTTGGAAGTTGTATCAGCATGTGTATTTCCCCTCTTTATTCCAGCCATACACACTTCTATCAGTCCTCTGCAGGACTCTACGTTCTTTTCAATAACTCATTGGTCTCAAGACCCTTCTGAGCCTTTAGGTGACTTCAGCCTCTGGCTTACTTACATCAGAATTTTTAGCAACTGAGGAATTTTATTGACATTATTCCAGAAAATGGTCAAAAATATTTGAATTCTCTGTCATTAAGGGAATCAAGTCCAATATAATATGACACTTTCTCAGGGAAAAATTAAGCATAACTTGTAAAAAGAAATAGAAGTGAAATTTGTATTTAATCTGATTTACTGTCAACTTCATAGATTTCCTTTCTCTCTTGCTGCTTCACTCCCACTCGTTCTCTGTAAATTTTTTTAGTCTGAGATATTTCCTGTGTGTTAATTGTATTTCATTGGCTGCCAGTTCAGTCTTCTGCTTCTGGCACTTACATTTGTATTTAGCGCCATGATGAAAATTAATATCATAATTATACCATTCAAGCAAATCACATGAATTAAATCTATGTCTAGCCAGCCCAAAATATCTTTAGGTGTCATTGGAGAGTGGGGCTTTTTTCCTCCTCAAGGAGCATCCCAAGTCAAAAAATTCCTCCTGTGCAGTTATGTTCAATGGACAATTACTCTGTAAAGGAAGAGCAACACTTAAACCATCCTCCTTTTAAATACATCCTTTAACTTTCCCATTATGTTATTTCACATGAAATACTTACTCTTAATTCCTTGAAGCTCCTACAGAAAAATGTGGCCCTGTTAATTTTGAACAAGATTCTAACCAAAACAAGCTGGCTAACCATTGTACCCCCATCTTATCTGCTGAGAGACCATCAGCAAAGGTGCACAGGGCTGAGGAAAGGCTAAAGTGAAACATGCAGTCTTGTACTGGAACTACAGAAAATAGAAATGGGGTAGGTCCCTGTGTGTGGCTACACTAGAAATAGCACATACAGCCTCCTTTGTACTTGTCCAGTTGTGATATCCATTTTGCCCAAACCTTAATGTTGTTGTGTTCCACCTCCATAGGAACGTCTCCTATATTTCCTTAAAAGGTCTGCATTGTGCTATAGCTTTTATACTGATGTGTCATTGTCTGGACTTCAGCTTTGCTGTTAAAAACTGTTAACTAAATAAACACATCATAAAATAAATTAAAAAAAAAAAGAAAAAGATAAAGGAAGGAAGGGAGAAAAGCTTTACTTGAGGGCTTCAAAAGAAGCAAACTGATCAGAAGAGCAACTGATTTCTACGACTTAGAAATACACATTCTGCAGTAGACTCCCTTTAAAGCAGGTATTTGAGAATGGTTGGCCATGCAAGTTTTAAGTAGAATGAGCTTCAGAAAAATTAATGACACACTGATAGTATTTTTCCCAGACTGGCCATTTGATATCAAACAATTCTATGGCTACTCCACCAAAGTCATTAATCACTCAAAGCCTCTAAGGTCAGACTGCCTCATGGCTTGGGCAACTGCTTTGGAAAGTCTCACATTGTTTCCTGTCAAAGAAATTTCTCTCTTTGTTATGGCCAGGGTGCTTGAGAGCTCAGCTGCTTGTCCCATGCACCTTTTTAATTGCAAGTGGTAACAATTTTCAGGTTCGTTAAATTAAATGAAACAATGTAATTGTTTTACTGCGGAATATCAGGTTAAATTTATGTACGTGTATTGTCAAGACATGTTATTGTCAGGATCTGAGCAGACTTCTGTCCAGGCTATTTCCACTTTTCAATTTAATGTAAGTGATTTGGACACTGATTTAATTGCTGTAGTAACAAAACCCTTTTATTTCAGAGGGGCTTAGCTGGGTGGAAGTTAAACCTCTACAAGTTCAGACAAATCATAATAAACCTTTCTTCGTAGGACAGGAACATCAACTACACTGGCTTTCATACCACCCTAATTACAATATATAATGTCAGTTTATTTGTAGGCAAGGCAACTGTAAAAAGCCATGCCTGTTCCTCCTCATATATAATTAAGGGAATAACATGTATTAGATAATAACATGGGTTAGCTCAAGCCAGATATGAGTACTTGGGAAAAAAATCTTTTCTCAGCTCAAAACTTAATCCATGTAAATCTACAGAGCATGAAATTTTAGGAATAAGAAGGATCTCAGAAGGTCATCCAATTCATCCCCTGCTCAGAGGCACATGCACAAGCTCCAAGAGATGCTCATCTACTCAGCTCTCTAAGGCATTTTGTGGAGGATAATGCTGAGCTCCCCAGGCAATGTGTCAGTGCTTCCTGCTCCTCAGGGCTGCAAACCCATGACTGTGCATGTAGCCTGAACCTCATCTGTTCTGCTTCAAGCCTTTTGGTTCCTCTGCTCTCTGCTGCAGAGGTAGGCCATAGCCCTTGAAGGTGGTTAGCCAGTTCTCTATCTCACTTGCTGCAGCTGAGCCAGCCTTTCCTTGCAGATCATGTTTTCTGAAGTTCTGAGCTCTCTTCTCTGTTGGGGGAAAATCTTTCTTAAAGGGCAGCAATCGAAACCAGGCACAGCACTTCTGCCAAGTTGTGAGCAAGGAAGCAGCAGCAGTATTTCAGATGTCTTCTCCTTCTACCTTCCATCTCATCAACAGCACAACACTATTGTCTTGCGTCCTATCTGTGATCTCTGGATTGTTTTCCATAGGGTTAGGCACTACTCAAATACCATGTTGTATCATGCCTCTAAGAGAGATTTCTTGCTGTAAACAACACCATGATCACATCCTGGCAGAATACTTCTTGCATCCTGCAGGTGTAAGAGGAAAATGGGAGATTTCCTACCTGGACCTTACATACTGACAAACAGCTACCTAATCACACTGCACCTTTCACAGGCAGAAGCTGGAACTGTCATGGAAGGTAGAGCCAAAAAGCAGTGTGGATGGAGGTGTGAAAAGCTGCATAAACAACCTCCTGCCTTTAAGGTGGCAAGATATATAGGTACCCACAGAGAATATACGCACATCAAATGCACACTGAAAGACTCGTTCACTGACTTCCAGAAACAAAACCTATAAACAATGCCTAGATTTATATCAGGTAAGGGATTTTCTTCAAATATAAGCTGTCCAGATGGGTATAAAAATAAGGCTACTCTACTTCAAAAGGAGTAAAAGTGTGATTACATTTTTGTCCCCCAAGACATAAAAAGGTAAAGAACCAGACACTACTCCATGATATTTAACTCAGGAAGACCACGAATCCCAGGTGTAGAAGCACAGGGGAGACACCTCAACCCATCAGCCATGTGTTTTACTGCAACAAAACATAGTAACTATTGAAGCAGGATTCAAGAGGTTAAGTCCTGGGGGGTCAGTCTTGTTGCCCTTCACCATGAATAAATATCATTGCAGAGTGATCCAAGCCCTAATGATGAAAAGTTGCATGAGAGCAATACATTGCTACAGCGATTGCTGAAATAACACATTATTATACTTTATGTTTTATATTTCTTGTTTATTTTCATTGGGGAATCATTATCATCTGTCTGTTTAATCTATTGGAACTATTTTCCTGACATTTTTTGTTGGTAGACATTCCACTCTATACTCCTTCCTTATTTCTCCCTGCCTACATTACATTATTTTACCTACTCAATCTCTTGCCTTTCCCTTCTTTATCTTGGCAATAGGGAAACAGCCTCAAGGCACCAAAATCTTCCTGGGCTCTTAGCTGGCCCCCAGATGTGCTTTGCTGCTAGTTGTGGAGACAGACAAAACCAGCAATGGTATTAGAAATGCAAGCACATTGCGCCTTCAGCAGATACTGCTCTAACACCACAAACAGAAACAGTGTGAAAGCATTATTGCTAAGTTTCATTCCCTTCACATGGCCCCTGGGTAAGTTTACCTGTTAGAATCACAGAATGTTAGGGCTTGGAAGAGACCTCTGCAGATCATTGAGTCCAACCCCCCCTTCCAGAACAGGATCACCCAGGGCAGGCCACACAGGAACAGAGCTAGGAGGGTCTTGAAAGTCTCCAGAGAAGGAGACTTGGTTGACGTATGTAAAAATAAAGTGACAATTTATAACACCTGTTTGCAAGTTTCTGGCGTGAAGAGACCCCTTCAGAGCAGTGTACTCTGATCACACAGCACAGAGAACTTTAACTGCCAGAGTAAATCGGTAACAAAGCATGCGGTGTGCAGTGTAAGGCCAGGATCCGAGCCCTGGGGGGAGAGAGGTGGCAGATTATGACACTTAATAAGAAGCACTTCTTCCATTTCACCTTCTCTCAGACATTTCCATTCACACAAATGTCATCAACTCTTGGACTGAGGCCAAAGTATAAATAGATCATCAATTTCAATGAAAGCTTGAAAACTGAATTACATCTCTGCAATGCAGATAGCTCTGCTGTCCTGCAAGAAGTGTGAACCCAACCTGCAATTTCCAATCTTAAACGCAGCAGCCTCCTCTTCTCCACACAGAGGATTGCCTGTGACTTTTCTGACCTCTGGTTAACTAGACTGTCCAGAGACGGGGCAGGAAGAGAAGGAAGGGGTAATCACAGCCTGGGGCAGGAGTGCAGGAGGAGAAGGTGCCACACGGCCCGAAGAGGACACGATCTGGGCAGAGAAGGGAGGCAGGAAAAGGAAGGGCTGCTGTCTGCCAAGTGCATTTTCATTCAGAGTGCACAGTAGGAGATTTTTTCAAAGTTTACCAGGCTCGGTTACACTCTAAACTTGAAGAGCTCTCACAGGGTTATAATTCCTCTGATGTTTCCAAAAATCTCACAAGGTTTGCAGGCAAAGTTTTTCCCTGATTGATGCATTATAGACATCTGATTTTAAGGAAATAAAACCAAAACTGAAATCACCTGATCTCCTCTCCTACCTAGTATTTAAGGAAATATTTCTGTACACAATGATGGAAATGCTTTTGTAACAAAAATAAATGTGTATCTTTTAATGTGAATGTGCAAGTTTATGATAAAAATCTGCAAGTCAAATGAACTGACTCCTGTTTCCAAAGATGAAATCAACAATTTCAACTCCAGCTTCTACTCAGCAATTTGCCCATTGACTGATACACACAGCAAATTATCATCTAAGATCATTAACTCCAGTTCTATCAGTGCAGACTAAGGTCTGGATCCCAGGCAATGCATTCATCACACTGGTACAATGACAACAGACCCAGCACTGCACACAAATCTGCCTTCGGCCCATACTCCTTTGTCACACCATACTCACGAACGTGGCACTTTGATGCCAGGGGCGAGTCCCGCTTCTCCCACTGGCCCCCAGTATGGCCTTGGTACTTTGCTTCTCACCTCTCGGTCTCAGTTACTTCAACTTCGAAGTGGAGAAATGATACCAACTGATTTTGTCAAACACTCGAGGGGTTCCAGTGCGAAGTGTTACCTGATGGGGTCATTTGTACTCATGAGGAGCAGCAGCCCAGCTTGCTCTCATACCAGGCAGGGTTTACACAGCTCACTGCTCAAAACCTGGAGAAGAAAGCAAACCTGTGCATGGAAGGAAGAGCCCCAGAGTCCTTTCCTGCCACTGGAAACCTTCATGACTTACCATGAGTAATGTAACAACCAAGTTTAAAAAGTTAATTTACTGTATCAGCCTACATCTCTAAATCCAGCTCTTCCCTCAGCTGCATGCTGCTGCCCAGGCCCCCAGCAGCACTGGGGCTCCCCAGGGTGGCAGGGTATCTGGGGGGGCTCTGGGGACAGCCCCAGCTCAGCATGTCCAGAGCTGGAGCCAGGTCCTGCAGGGACTAAGACCTGTAAGACCCTCAGGTTTCTTTTCCAAGGAAATTCCAATTTCAGCTGAACATTCCACTTGCAGGAGAGGGGAGCCACAATTAGCATCACATCATTCACTGGAGGACTTCTGCTCTCGCTTACCACCTTTCATATGTGAGTTAGAGTTCACAAACCAGAAAGTTAACAAGGGTGGGAGGGGGAAACATGACACAAAAACAACAACAACAACAACAACAA
>VWZY01009651.1:80187-154823 GCA_013399075.1 Chloroceryle aenea
TCCATCATTACAATGAGAAGTTCAGTTGTTTCTGCTATGACTTTTGGTATTAGTTGCAGGGGTGTTTGCATATCTTTAAAATAAAATAAAAGTTTTGCAAACACCGTTTCTTCATTATCCTGAAGAAACGGAAGGAACACATGCTAACTTCAAATTAAGACAAGCAAAAAAGCTCTCTCTCAGGGGACTAATTTTGTCAGATAAAGTGGTATCGATATATCTGACAAAGAAAAACATTCTTTATTAACAAATCTGACCTTTGTAATTAAAAATCACATCAAAATATTATGGTATCATTAAGCCACACCAGAGCATGCATTCTCAGTTAACTAGTAAACACTTCCTGGATTAAGGGGCATCCAAAAAGAGTATACCAATATCCCAAGAATGCTCATTCTGTTCTGGCATATGGCTAAATTAAGTAAACTCACCTCTTTGAGCAGCAGGGATACCTGTGTGGGAACTTGCACCCTCCAGGACTTCTAATAGGATAAAATGAATTCTGTTCAGATAATATATAAGCAGAGTCATGTAGTACAAGACATCAGCCTTCTTTATTTTAAAACAAGTTTTTGAATAAAGTATGAGGAAAAAATATTTTTCACATATAGTGTATCAATGTACTTTGATAGCACATAATAAATTGGTATAAATAATTAACTTTACTGAATCTGCCTTGAAAATTATAACATGGGCATTTCCTGAAGGTCATCACTTTATAAGATTGTATACGTGTATTTTTGAAATAACCTTACTGAAAAGCATGTAGGAAAATTATTAATATATTAAATAAGCTGCTATGTAAATGCAACTACAACAAAACCTCAAGTCCACGTGTGAAGAAATGACAGATGAAATAATATCTAGCTGAAAGCCTCTAAAGTGATGCACTGTACAATGTGGAATGTGATAAACATCAGGAAAAGTGATGTATGTGAACAGGCTACCCTCTACTGGTCAGTGCCCATGGTACAAGAAGCACAGTCTAGTAAGAGCAAAAAAACACCAGTCAGAAATTTCTGGATAGTGCCTCTTTTTGAAAATGAATGGTTAACAATATCATAATGCAACCAACTAAAAAGTTAAATGCATAACAGTAAACTCAAAATAATATTATTGCTGAAATGAAACTGACCTCTGAAAACACAAGTAAATGGGATAGGCACCCTACTTGAGACAATGGGCAAAATGGGCAAAAGCAGGAGCTCGTTAACAATTTAGTAAAACAACACTTGCAATAATTCACAGATACTAAATTTCCAGTCATTAGCCATTTTGGTGGATAGATAATCCAGCAGTGGAGAAGGAAGTAATGACAGCTAATTTCAATAAATGATGACCTAACTTTAATACACAGAAGAATTGTGACACCATTCTTGAAATGCAGCTCTATCTCAAGTAAAATAAAGCAGCTGTTTAACAGCTGAAACATGCTGCACTGTACAAATTGTTTACTATGCAAGTTTGGGCTCTTTTATGTACAATTGCGCTCAGCTGAGTAACCAGTGTTTGTTATACAAAGTATTTTCCATTCTAAAAACTAGGAGATTAATTATTTGAGGCTGAAAATACATGGAGTTATTCTATATAGGCCATTTGCAGAAGTAAAGCAGTTTGAGGCAAGCCTAATTATCATGTAATTTATAATTCTTTAAGTCGAATGACACCTGGCACTCAGTGGTTTGCAGCATTTTCAATACTCTAATTGCAAAGATAAAATAACTACAGGAAATCTACAAAAGAATATATACAGAACAATTATCCCACCCATCTTATGTGTCTTTAGGAGTAAACACATCCCTTACGCTTAGGTAGCAAACGAGTATTTTAAGGATGTGAAAGTACAATTATTTTAAAGATACTGCAACAATGAAAGAGTGCAACTCAAAACCAGTGAAAAATAGTGCAGCATTCTTCCATTTAACTGACCTTTAGCTGGCGAGAATGGTTGAGAAGCAAGGGGATCAGAGGAAAGTTCCAGTGGAAACTGTAGTTGTTCTTCATTGTCTGTAGATGCTTCAAAGAAAACACATCCAAATGATAACCCTCAAAATAAGATTTGCCAGTAATAATAAGCATAATAAGCATTACTGACTCAATTTAGTAATGAATTAGTAATGAAACAGATTTTTTTCAGCATATGCATATTGTGATGCAGTTCTGTACTAACAGATGTCTGACAATAAATTCCGTTGCAAAACTGAGCAGAACCTGTGTTCCACAGAGTATATTCAGGAGAAAAAAAAAGTACGTCAATTCATGCATTTTAGATTTGATTCTGCAATGGGTCTGAGCTAACTATACATTACAACAAAAAGAAACATTTCCCATAAAAGAAGACAAACAATTTACTGTAACTGTTGAAGAAGGTATGACTAATGTCTCAGAAACATATGGCTCTGTTCTACCACCTAACTCCATTCTTCGGAATGGAGAACCTTCAAAGTTTTATCTACATTCCAATACCCAGATGGCTTACATACATTTCTAGGGCAAGATAGTGCTTCATTAGCAAGATGACATATGTGGATTGCAATAGACTCTTCTGTTCCCTCCATAATACTATCTGCTTCAATGATCTCCAGAAACATTACTGACCTACGTAATCATTTTGGGGTGTTTTTCTGAGGTACTATGAACAATTTATTTGCTGTCTCCTTGAAGTAAAGACAAAGTTTGCTACTTAAAAAAACAAGTATTCTCTAAGATTTACACTACACTTCAAAATACAATGAAAATGTCATTGACTGTTGCGCTAATTCTACACACAAAACAAATGTAAGGAAATAGCAATAATGTTTTCATGTTACTGTACATCTGTTGATTAGGTATTTGCTTTACATAATCATTGATGTGTAATTCATCCTGCCAGAGGTGACATATATGAACTCTAAAAAGCTCTTAGGATTTTATAGAACCTCCCTGTAAAAATGTGCATATTTAACTGAAATTAAAATGTAGACTCATTAGGTACTGGGAAAAAAAAGAAAAAAAAAAAAAAAAAAAAAAAAAAAAAAAAAGAGGGTGGCAGAAGAAAATACTGTCTCCTATTTTTCCATGCCTCACAACATTTACCTCTTTGCTGTGATTTTTCCGTAGGGGCTTTGTTGGCTTGTAATGCTTGGTTTTTGTCAAAAGTAATGGCAACAGCTGTGACTGCAATCTGCAAATCAGAAATATGACATATTAGGTTACTTAATCCCTTGGGCAATCTGCAAAAATAATTTTGCAACCAGGCCAGCTTTTTAATATACAGAGAAATAATAATAGAGGAAAAAAATCATTTAAGTAGACATATTAAAAACCCTTCACAGCAGAGCATAGATAATACTAAAGTGTGTTGCTCTAACATACACCTGACATAGTTTGTCCCACATTTATGATTTTGTTCATCAGTTCTTTCCTTCTTTCTTGGTGAACTGACAAAAAACCACCATAAAAGCTCATCATCCTTGTATTTGTAAGAGAGAACGGGATCTTTAATTGAACATAAAAGTTATGCCATACTTAAACATTTTCTTTAAAAATAATGAAGTACATCGCAACATCTTGAAACAGCAAGGAAGAAGAAAATGGTAGATGATAGTGACAGCATACTTAGAAAACTAATGTGCCATATTCTTGTAGTATATGTGATAACACCTTTTAAAAGGTAGCCAGGGCTTTTAATTTCCTAACTAAAAAGACACACACTATTGAGATGCCCTATGCTCATGAAATGCCACATGTCTCATGATTCTCAAAACTGGTGAACTCAATCGGTCATCCTTTTTCTTCACCAAACATTATGGCTTTAAGTTTTACTCCAGAATTCACCAGACATACCAGTAAATCAAATCTTAGCCTAGTTTACACTGAGCAGTAAGTGTCAATTAAAGACCAGAAGTGGCAGATGTACCTGCTGTAAGTCAAAAGCAGCCATTTCCTTACCTGAACTAATTCATCCTCTGGTAAAGCAACTGTAAAATTTACATGACAAAGGCAGCAGGGAACCATAGATCGTAGTTTAAAATACAAGCTCTGTTGAAAACAAGACATTACTTGTGTTACTTGAGAAAAGATATACAGTTTATTTCAGAGACATTAAGGATCAAGACTCTTTTCATAGTAGAAATCATCTCATCATATTCACTTTTCTTGAAGAAAAATGACAGGTGTGAAAAGTCAGGATAGAATGCAATCTACTGTATAGCAGTCTTTGTACTTGTTTCTAGAATCCACTACCAAAGTAGTCGTTCAGATACAAAAAATTTTGGAAATCCTTAACATACTGAGAAGGCTGAATCTATCTTTAGAGGAGCTTACAAACTAATTCCAGACACTTTGTAGTCTAATTCCAAAAAGCAGTTATGAAGAAAATGATATTTTCAGTATAGTCTGATTTTACTTTGATTCCATTTTAACAATTCAAAAAATATTCAAAGTAAGATTCTTACCTTCAATAGATTCTCACAGAGATCATTAAAGTTCTTATTAAGTGTTTGATTTGTTAGGTTAATGTTGCTTAGTCTGGACACTCTTACTGCTGTGAACATCTGAATTAGAAATAAACACACAAGTGTATATTGGAAAAAACAGTATGTTATAGTAAAACCAAAAATTCCTAAAGAAGGCAAATAATGCCTAATGTGGTAAGAGGCACAGGGAGAGGGATGGGGATGGAAAGAAAAGGATAAAACTACAGCACCAGGAAGTGCTTACTGCTCATGTGATTTTACAAAGAGGGCACATTTGCTGTGAACTAACGTGTATGAATATATGGAACAAGTAATTAAGCAAGATATGAAATAGTCTAGCTCTTTTTACTTGCTTCATAAAGGAGTCATTCCAAGTGCCACATTTTGTTAATGCTGACAATTCTGTTTTACACGCTACAATGCTGTTGGAAACTGTATTTTAATTGTGTACAACAATGTAGACAATAATGGAATACCATATACTGAGGCAATTGCCTCTACCCCGAGTTATGCTGCTAGTGCAGTCACTGTTTTCAGTGTCTGTTGTATCAAACAGGTGTTAAAGCTCACTTAAATTTGTTTGATCTCTCTCTATAAAAGACTTTGTGTTGTAGAAACGTGACCAAAACGTTTAAATGTTAACACTATAAATGGAATTTTGCTCTACTCACTGAATTGTCTTTAACTCTTACTTATTGTTAACCTATTAATGTTACCACATTAAGTATCTCACATTAAGTAACACAGACAACAATTTGTTTCTTTTAAGAGGCTTCAAAATCTAGCCAAATGCCTCAAACCTTAAAAGCTCATATGCACTGTAATTATTTTCTATTTCTTTTATTTTTGTACTAGGCTCTCTGTTACATAATAGCACTGTAAAAATCACAAAGAAAAAGGTTCCCATACACTAATTTTCTTACCAAAATACTACTTTTATTTGTAAGACAAGAGGATCATAGGTGAACTCTAATAAACACATATTTAACTTACTACAGCATATTTCAACACAATTTGGAAAAAAGTTTTCATTTCCTTTGAATAACCTTACTTGAATTTCCGGTGTCCAGTTATTTATACCAGGCATAACTTCTGTGTTGCAACTGTAAAAACCTGTGAAGAAAATATTTAGGGAAATCTATGTTGCACACTGAAATAGAAAAATACTTTTAAAGAAATATACATGACCTTACTTAATGTTGTGCAAGTATTTACCCTCATGTGTTTCCAAGTTTTGAACAATAAACCAGAACTAAGATCAACATGCAAAAAAAAGCCAAACATATCATCTGAAGAATAGGAGACGAGATGGTGGGGTAGGAGGACATGGAAACACAAGCTTTCTGCTATTCATGCAACAGTGAAAAAAATAGGATAGGAAGACAGAACTCACCACTCCTAAAATACTAATCCACTACAGAATTCTTATTGTATTTGTTCAATCCCCCGCAAAAGCAAGGCCAGAAATGACAGCATGTTGGTGACTGTGACAGAAGCTACAATGCCATGAAATGCATTCTCATGGAGACTAGGTACCTCCTGTCACATGATGCTAAAGCTAACTGCTGAAAGAAGCTCCTCATGGAACCTCACAAAACTAGAAACCCCCAGATTAGTTCATCCTGAGAAGTGAGAAGCATTCAAAGCTATTTTTTAGCTGTAATTGAGCATTCTTGTGGGAAGGGCAAAAACCCAAAATCCTCTACTGCTCTGCATAATCTCTAACAACTACAAACTACATATAAATATGAAGCACCTACTGAAAGAGTTTAGAAGACCAAAAATACCCCGGTGTAATGAGTATGCAGAATGAAAAGACGATGTTGAAAACCTAAAGATATGGCTAAATGAGCACAACATAGGCCCTACCAGGGCCTATGCACAAAATAAGCTAGAAAAGAAATTGGGTAGCAGCTTGCTACATGGTATTAATAAATTCTGTTGAAGAGTCAAGTAAAACATAGAATATGCAGATGATAACATGACAGCAGAAAAGCAGCTGTATTTCCAGTCTACAGTACTTTTTATGAAAAACCTTGGAGATCACAGGCTGACAAATTTATTTGCAATCCACAGAACAGTTCCCCATTATTATTATTAACACTGATATCATTTACTTGAAGGTGTTGAGTTACACTGAGCACTACACAAAACTTCCACACCTCTTATCCTCTTTTTCCCTGTGTCATTAGACATAAACTGTTGACCAGGTCTGAGACTAGAGGTAGATTTTACCTTATTCTCTGAAGGAGTCTGGAGAGAAAGGGGGTCTATCCTGAACCTTGTGACAGTATGGGAGGGCATCCCTACTCCTTTTCCTCCCATACCTTTAGACATAAGCTGTTGACCAGGTCTGGGACTAGGGGTAGATCTTACTGTATTCGTTCAGAGGGTAAGGATTCTGGAAGTAGTACTTCTACTTTCACTGGAGCCTACAGATTAGACATTCAGTCTAAAAATAACAACCTCAGAAACCAGTATAGTGGTAGAAAAGATCTAATTGTTTTACTCATCTGAAGTTAACTACAAATTTGCAACAACAGTCTAAATTAGCGAAGCACAAAATGCCACACAAATACAGCGTGGCACACAAGTTACTTCAGTTTTCAATCCCCATATAAAAGGCTTAATGACTTGTTTTTCACAGGTATATTTGACAAACTTAACACTTTCAAAAATGTTTTCACTGTTACTCCTGAATTATTATTTTTAATAAAAACAGTTCTATTTTTGTAATTTTGCAGCCTACAGTATAAGTTAGAAAAATACGTTTTTAACTATACCAGAAGGTGGTGGAACATCTGTCAGCAAAGAATGTACATCTTCCATTGCATCTGTATCATCAATCTGGAAAAAGGAATAATTGATAAAAATCAGGTTGCTGTTCCAGTGAGAAGTCTCAGAAAGTCATAAGAACTTCAACATCAAGGGATCTATACCTGGCAGTTAAGTTGAGATTTAAAAAAAAAAAGTATTCCATCAACCAGACTTATGGACCTTAACTAGCAGTCTATGATATATGCTTAACACTTGAGAAATAGTTATCTTAATTAAAATGTATTAAAAATAAAGCTACGTGCACAAAACACACAGAAACTGCAGCAGGTAAAACAAGAATGACAAAATGAGAGTTTAAAAAATAATTTAAAATACTGAACAAGGCTCTCTAGTTTTTCTCTGAGAAAAAAAAAAATACAGCTGACATTACTTCTCCTAATCACCTTCCCAGTGTCTCTTGGCATTTCCTCATCACACTGAATTTTTTATATTTTTTTCTTACATATTTCCAGTGAACAATGATTTCACTCTTGAAATGTCAGAGTCAGGAGCTTCACTAAAGCTTCTGGAATATTGTTTCCCAATTGTTGTTTTTTTCAGATCTTGTCCCCAGGCAGAATATAACCACGCTTTGAGTAGAGTAAGAAAAAGAGAAACTATGCAAAACCTAATACTTAACATTTTCTACTGATAGAAAATGGAAAAAAAAAAGTATAGATGATTTAAGAACTGTCTTTGTAGATAAGAAAACTTTTTGCTGTTTTTTTAATACTTATTTCAGGAAAAGTATGGAAATTAATACTGGAAACATTTATCACCTCCAAGACAAAAGCATCCTTTTTCCCGTGTGAAAGGTCTAGCTCTGTGACTTCATCAGAGCTTTCTGACTGAGATCTTAGTAACCTGGAACGTTGTCTTGGCTCTGGAATAGGAGATCCAATGATTTCTTCAGGTAGCTCCTAAAAAGGATATAAAAATTAACAGTTGTGCTATGTAGCTTAGAAATTATTTAAATTACAAGCAATTTATTTACAGTTCTAAGAATCAGAATGTTCTGAAAATAATTTTACTGAAAATTAATCTAAGTACATACAAACTGATTTGGCTACGTGGCTTAAGAGGTCTGAAAATTCCAGTAGGTTCCCAAAATATTGTCAAAAGAATCTGTATCTCTACTAAAAGTCAACTTATGTTCTGAACAATAAGAAGTCAATAATAATTCAAGGACATACATGGTGTATATCTGTTTGACTCAGAATGATTTCTTTTTAAGAACATAAAAGCTTTACTTACTGGAGGATTAATCTCATAAAGTTCCTTGTTTTTTGCTATTGTATCATTTATTTTCTTTTGCATGTGAGATATATGCTGCTCATAAGTGCCATCATTTGGAGTCTTCCCAGCAATCTGAATACCACCAGGGGTTGGCAAAGCTGCTAGATACACACCTGTTGCAGACTTATAAAAAGTCATTATGAAAATTGACAATTACATAAGCATAGACTTACAGTATTTTCATATTAAGTTTTCCGTAACACTTATGCTAGAACTGCCTGCATTGTGACATTACAGCATGATCTTTACTCATAATAAATGGATCTCTGTCTTTGCTGTTCGCTTATGAGAAAAAAAACCTCCATTCTTTTAATAAATTCTTTCCTTCTCTTAACTTACCTAAAAGTTCCAACCAAAGTATTCATTAAAACCTCTGCCCTAGTATATTTTCAGAGGCAAGTGACGGTTTCAAGGATTTAAAACCAGGCCAAACCATTGACAGTATCACTGAAGCTGTGACAATCCCTTTTCTATTTACAAAAAACAGATTGTCACTTCAGAGACAAGAAAATGCAAGGCAGTCAGTACCACCCAAGCATTCTCTTACACTCACGCAGGAAGAAGCAGCATACTTCATTATTCTAACCCCACATGACAGAATGAGGTTAGAAAATCCTGCTAATGAACATTTCTTGACTATCTCTAAGAAACCTGTGCTCTATCATTTCTTTCTTCAGTGCCATCAAAGAGGAGGCATCAGACCTTTCTATTGTTGGGAATTAACCAAAACATTTATTCAGAGACTTAATTGACCTTATTTGTCATGGAACTATAATGCAACTTGAGGAACAGGAATCTCTGAGAAAACCTTTAAAAAACATAAAAGTTTTCTATAATTTATGCCATTAAACCATTTAAGGTTTCTTTTACTTTCATCCCCTTTCTCATAAGCTTGTCCTCTAACAGAGTTTCAAGAGATTTGAATCTTTTTTCTAATGCTGAAAAACAGTCTGTTCTGATTTGTCAACAGACACATTTCCATCACTACATTCATTCTTAAAATGGCATCTTAATTTTTTAATTACTCTGAATTCCACAACCCTTGGATGTCTTTGTGTCCCAAAAAGATACTGGAAAAAAAGCAAAAGAATCCCAAGATTAAAACTGTACTTACTGCCAGTCCCATCAGCATATTTTCACCCACAGTGATCTGAATTCTCAGTCCAAACAGAGCATTCATTCCTCTCAGCTTAAGTTTATTCATCAGCTGGGTGTGCACTTCGTACTCCATAAATGGTAAGAGATTACTGATAGATGTCGCGTTTGCTTCAGCCTGAGCTTTCTTCTTTAGACGGCATAACCTGGCAACAGGAACAGTAGATGAATGGATAAACACGTTTAATGGACTTTAATTGAAGACTGAAAGTCATCACAGGGCATCAGAAAGTAACTGATTGTATTACATTATACAATGTATTTTAAAATCCTGTAAAATATTAAATTCTCATCAGGAAGATCAAGGTGGACTGAGGTTCCAAGTTTCAGCAAGATTTGATTTTCATATTTAATAGGAAACTATATTTATAGCTACGCTCTCCACCAAACTTGCTCTAGTTTTATGATGTCTGTCAGAGGAGGACAAAATTGGGACAGGTATTGTACTGTCTGGTCCCACTAACTGTAGGGGAACTGACAAACTTGAAGAGAATGCATTTCATCAGCTCCTTCACATCCTCAAGATGTTAACAGTACAAGTCCCACTGCAGAATCTGTTACAGCCATCCAGGTCTCAAACCATAAACCACTACTGTCTCAGCCCATCCATCCAACCATGCAGTTGGCCACCCATACAGACTGCACATTGCTAACCTTTCCTTTTTTTCCCTGTAAACTTTCTTATTCCCTTTTCCAAATTCAAATTTGAAGATCACAGCATAAACTGGACATATCCAGCAATTCTACAGAGATGATGTTCAGTTATGGACATGAGCATTGAAATAGCACAACTGACTTAAACAGTTGAGCTTTCAGTGCAACAGCTGTACCTGACCATGTCAGCAGTCCCAAACAGCAAATTAAAGCATGAAAACTCTTACATCCAGAAAGACAAAATATAGCAATCCCCACAGGCAATAAATAAATAAGCAATCAGAATATTATCCATATGGATGGACATTTGGTAAAGTTACCAGATGTTGATCAAGAGACATGATGTGCAACACAGAGGGAGGAGAAGGCTGTCCTTCTCCTGTATCCTAATATATTGTCATTAACTCCTAGCAATTCAACATAAAAATGCAAGTTTTGATGGAATACTGGGTTTTAGCAACAGGACTTCTTTCACAAGATCTCCAAAACTTTACTAAGAAAACATTTTGATACCTGGCTTGAATAAGACATCCCTTCCCAATAACTATTGCCTCTACCGGAAGATCAATTGTGGTAAAAAGGACATCGGGAACTTTTTGTTTTCTGCAGTTGTAACAGTAAGTGAGGTGCGCAGGGAATGGCATGTTCAATTCATCGTATGGTATATGGCAAAATCCACAACCTGGTGGTGAAGCTTCTTCAATCCTAAAAATACATTATGAAGAACATACTTAAAACATCTGCATCTTATTCCCAACGATCAATACGTGCACATGGATATGAACACCTACAGATACCTACTGAAATCATACTCTGTAGCTATACTTTGCTCCATTATACCTATGTGACAAGTATTGCATTTTATGAATTGGAAGAATAGTTAGGCTGCATGATACTCATTAAAGTGCTATAAACAAAACTTGCATTGAAACTTAGTATGTAGGGATCAAGAAAAAGTACACTCAATGACCAACAATTTATATATACCCAAAACATAACTGAGTTGGCTTTTGGCACTATGATTTCTAAATGCAGCCCACAGTACAACAGCTGTACAGAGGATTTTCTGTACCAAATAAAAGGAAATGTCTCTTACATGGATCATGTCCAAAAGCCTATGCAAACCTAACGAGCAGAACATAAACAACAAACCAACCATTCTACTGAGAAGCAGCACAAAATATATTAACATTGTAAGAAGAATAGCAAGGTTATTTCCTTAGACAAGTTATTAGGTAAAACTTGTTATGTAGAACAGTTGGTCCCACCCCCCGTAAGAAACATCCAGGAGTGAACACTATAAAAATTTGAACAAGGAAGGCACAGTCTGACTGCATCACTGCAAATTTGTTCTGTTTAATGTAAATAATTCTTCGCAGTGAATTTTGAAGAGGTGCTTAAGCAAATCTAGCAGATTTGGAACATTAGTTATCATAGACTTTGGCAAATACATTTTGTCTCAAACACAGGCTTTGCCCATTTAATTATTTTATCTTCCTTTGGCATTTCTAAGCTTAGTAACACTGAAATAAATACTTTTAATAGAAATGAAGTTTTCTTCATATTATTGTGACATTTCTTTCTCTCAATCATATAGTGAATACAAAACCAAGCATTTTCCTTCTGGCTACAGTTCTCAAGTGTCTCTCTACACAAGGAGATATTGGCCCCCTGCTAACAAAGTAAAAGACTAATAATAATACTATGTTGGCAGGTTATTACAGATAAAATAATGCAAGTGATGAGGTGTAATAAATAGCCTTACTTAAGACTACAATAATCCCTGAAAATATTTGATGACTACCCCAATGAACACATAATACATTACCAATATGCTTATTATGTTCATTTTATTTTTTTCCCCAAAAATAACTGTTTGTCAACACTCATTCTTCAAATTTTTATTGTGAGAGCAGAAGCAAAGGGACACTTCATGTTTTAACTTCAGTTTCATGATTTTGTTCATAAACTTCAACTAAAATTTTTGTAATATTCTGGCACCATCTTTGTTTTACAAGCAAGCTATTTTATCTCCCACACAACTCTTAACATAGTTTATAGAGAGCATATATACACATATTACAGCCACAGCAGGTTTTGGCTTATGTAATTTAGCATACGTTTGTATCACACTATACGAAATTACAAAGTTGAGAAAGATACCTGAAGAGAGCGGCAAAGGAAAAAAAACTGAGTTATGATTTGTGGTTAGTAGTCAAATGTGTTACCTTATTCAGACTGTTAGAAATAAAAACAGAATATCTAATTGGGTGCAGAGTTCCATTACTTCTGTTGTTGTTGTTGTTAGTGAAAAGCAGTAAAGTGCTTGGTCCCGCATCCTGCACTGTAACACTGTAACCTACCCTAATAGGGAAGAACTATCTTGGCTCTGAGGAAAAAAATCAACCTCTCCCTTCTCTGACCCTATGGAAAAGAAGCCAGGCTGCCAAGACAACCTTTGTTCCAAACAGCCTTCCATGGTGCCATCCTGAAGAAACCTAGGGTTCAGTACAGCTGCTGTGCCAGACGCGGACAAAATACAGACCTCTTCACTATAAGAGAAAAGAATTACAACAAAGTGAATTCCTACTACTTACTGCTACTTTTATTTAAAATTATTTCAACAGAACTACTAATTTTTTGCACCTATGCAATTTTAGCCATTAAATCTCACAAACAATCCTCTTCTGGTACTTAATCATTGTATATGTAAGAGATGCAGAAGCATTAAACAGAAAGTGTAAAGAGCTTTGACATGTGTTATAAATAATAAGCTATAACACCACAAAGACTGGCTAGGTTTAAGCATGGTTTTCATTACTAAGGTTAATAATGCAAAGAAATCCAGCCAACCAACACAACCAAAGAAACATTAAAAAAACCCAACCAAACAAGTCATAATAGTTTACCAAAATAAAATGGAAGTTGAGAGCCTCATCATCATATAAACACTCACTCTCAAAATGAAGTTACACCACTGACAAGGGTGCTTTTTGAAGGATAAAAAGTCGGAAAATATAGTAAAATTTGACTATGAACAACTCCAGTAATGGTACATATGGCATGTAAATGTCCATGCTCATGATTTAGCAGAGTTAAAGCTTTCAGAAGTGCAAACTACAATCACGGAACTTTCTATACTTGTGAAATTAAGTAAGAAACACATCTCTAACATTCAGTAGTTAACATACTAGATTGAAAAAAAAATGGAGAAAAGCTTTCCCACATTTTCTAGAATGATACATGTGCCTTTTTTTATTTGTTGTTTCTCTTTCGAGAATACATTTTCATATATAGCATGTCTGGCAGACCAGTACTTACAGACAGAGCCTTGCTCTGTAAAGAGCAAATAAAGCTGAACTGTCAAGTAAGCACAGAAACTCTAACAAACTATTTTATCAACTGTCAAATAGTATCACATTAAACTGCTTCAGAAAAATGAAAGTATGAAATAACCAAGTAACTGACTGCCTGTGTATACTCTGTACAGTCTTTCCCCATAGTTAAGATTAAAAAAAATTACAAAATATTCATGTTTTTCAGGAGACTGACAGACAAAGGAATAATCTTCCGTTTTTAGTGCAATTATATCTGTCAGCAATGGAAACTTGCACATGGTAATTCTGAGGTAAACATGGTCCTTAATATACTAGCTGTCTGAGTTTGCTTCAGTTACTTTCCTAAAGCAGTTCAGAGCCAGGGTACTTTTCTGCTTGACACCAGTCAGACGCACTTTGCCCCAGGAGCAAAAGGGGGGGTGCCCCTGCCCATGGCAGGGGGTTCAAGGTCACTTCCAACTCAAGTCATTCTATGACTGCTTTCTGGAGCTAGAAAGAGACACCACCTTTCCTGAGCCAGAGAGAAGGACAAGTAATTACATGAATCCAAACTTATTTCTCCCAATCTTGAAGACTCTCACAAAGCTTGTTATCATGCCACCAAAATATATGAGATTGGGATTTTCTTAGCCAAAGGGATTCAGTAAGACACCAGAGCTCTGGCCTGAACAGGATGCAGAGCTGAGGAAATCAACCTTAAAAAGACTGCAGTGCAGTATGTTAAACACTACTGTAGTACTGGAAGATAAAAGATTACATGCATTTTCCAGAAAGAAATACAGAACATTTACACCTAAAGTATTCTAGATCTGTCAGGCAGCACCTTCTCCTTGAACTTACAATTAATGCATTCCTAGTAAAGAATTTCTGCCTAAAGAAGTTTACTATTTAAGTACTGGTCTGCCAGTTAACCAAGAATGAAAGCACAATACATATCCTTTTAGGAACAGTCTTAACTATTTAGGTAGATTAGGTTCAGAAAACATCACCGAGAAATTAATATTATTACTACAAAAGCAAATGTGTAGGTTTGATTTTTTTAATATATATAAACTTTCATTAGAAAAATAGTTTAAATCCAATTAAAATTCAAACCAAAACAAGGCAGCACTATACTGGAAACTCAGTTACTTGAGCAACTCTCAAAAGTAGGTATATTAGTACCAACACCTATGTTGAAATAGATTCATCATTTTTAATCCACTGAAGATAAATTTTATGTGACATTTTGAATATCAAATCATCATCATAATTTACCAAATGCTAGTTGATTCACTGTAGCCCACTACAGCATGACAACCCAATGCCTTGGCATGGGATTTTATTTCTTGTCTGATTTCTGCCCACCACGCATCTCGTGTCTCTGGTTCATCTGAAAGACAAAGTATAAATCAGTTCACTATTCTGCACAATGTGAATATAAAGCTTCATGCAATTAGTCTGAAAAGTCAAATTTATCATAATCAAATGTTTTGTTGTACCTGGACACTCTATTTTCTAGCTATACAACTTCAAGCAAATATTAACAGCCCTTTTTCATTAATTTTCTTGTTTATCACCCATGTGAGCAGGTTCTGGCAATTACTGCATTCTTGTTGTTGTCCATGTGACAGATAATACCAAAATACTGTAGATGGTGTTCCAATCTCTACCCACTTGAAGACCACACTGTCAGTTTCCAACAACATGAGAGCAGCATGAAACTTGCAGCAAATCATCACAGATGCTCTGTAATATTGAAAAACTAGTAGTAGTAACAAAACAGTATTTGTGGTATTAAAGTAGTATTTGACTCTGATATGTACTTGACATCTTTGAAATAACCTCAGTAGTTTTTCCTACAGCAAGAAGTTCTGTTAACCAGATTTTTAAACTGTTTGCTCAAGATGGTAGCACTAATCAAACACACAGTTCTGTGGTCCTTATTTCAGCACTTCTAACTTAGAGAAACCATAGGTATTTGAAACTACTTCTACATTAACAACATTAAGAAATACAAGAGGTACGCTGACCACATATTTGTCAATGCTTTTCTGCTTCAGTATCCTGGCAACCAAAACTTTTTTCTCACCCCAGCCCCCCCACCAATGGATTCCAATTACATGTACTGTCTTTTAAGTTTTATGCTAACATATATCCTACCTACTTTTCTTCAATACTACATGAAAAAAAAAAAAAAAAAAAGAATGCTACTAGAATAACTTTATGCAAACCACTTCTTTTAACTGTTCAGCAATTATAATTAAAGCTCCTGTCTTTCAAGTTTTTACATATGAAGGCAACAAGTTTTGTCATTTACAATTAGAGTTTGTCAACTCCTAAAATGGCTTACCTGTACCAATGAACTTAGTGGAAAACTATGGTAATTGTTCACACATAAAGCATAAGGGGAAAAACAATAGCAAACAACAGGCACTCAAGATGCTACAAAGGGTTCCGAGTAGATAGATTGTTAGACAATTTCCCTTGAAGTGTCTGAACTTTGCAGAGATAGAAACTTCTAGACATTAAGATCTCCT
Source organism: Chloroceryle aenea (assembly GCA_013399075.1). Taxonomy (NCBI): domain Eukaryota; kingdom Metazoa; phylum Chordata; class Aves; order Coraciiformes; family Cerylidae; genus Chloroceryle; species Chloroceryle aenea. The sequence goes on from VWZY01009651.1 coordinate 96,424, forward strand.
TGCTGAATCTTAACTTAAAATATCAACGTAAAAATCCTGACATACATAGGGAACCAAATTTGCAGTCAGGAATATTTATAAAAACAGTGTATGATAACTCTGTATCATACACCAGGTTCTCTGACAACATGACAAACAGAAATGAAAGATGCAGAGATACACATTTTGAAATTCACTGAAACAAAGATATTGTATGGCAAGATGTATCTAGTCATTAATTTACCTCAACTTTTCATTTAGAATTAGTCTTTCAGCTTCCCAAAATACAGCTTTCCAAAATAAACTAATGGTCATTTCCTAATTAAACCAAAAAAGCACAGAGGTACGTATATTCAACTATACCCAACTTCAGATGTTAATGCTTGTGTAACTCATAGCACTGCAATGAGTAACAGCAGCCTTTGCTTTAAGAAAAGAGCACTGAACAGGAGAAAAAAAAAAAAACAAACAAACAAAACCAAACGAAAAAAAAAAAAAAAACAAAAAACCCAAAAAAAAAAAAAAAACCAAAAAACCAACAAACAAACAAAAAACCCCAAACCAAACCAAACCAAAACCACAAAAACAACCCCACAAACAAGAGGTCCTCTCCAACCCCTACCATTCTGATGTAACTCTTAGGAAGATTCTCCACAATCCAGACAAAAACATACACATCAAGACACAAAACAGCTTAAGGATTTTCACGAATTGCTATCAATCCCGTTCCATTACATCCAAATTCACCTTCGATGCACTACTGGCAAAATCTCAGACATTGCAATTCGCTGTTTCTCACCATGAAAACACTGTTTAAACACTGAGAAAATCAAATGCTCGAGATGATATACAGTCATTCCTGATAGCAACGTTTCACATTTTTCATCTTTCAAATGCTGAGAATCATGCAGAAAGAACTCATCACACATCACAGGGTTGAAGTTCCCAAGCTCGGCAATGAGAATCGTTTGCAGTTCACATAAAGGGAAGTGGGAGGCAAAATGTCTTCACTTTTGCATGGGCATCTGTCTGAGCAGAGGCTGTGATTGCTGCCACTGGTTAATGGCAGCAGTGGTAGGTGAACAGAGAAACTCTGGAAACCCCTTTTAGGGCAAAGGCTACAAGATTTGAGAAAATGAAAATCTGTACAGGAGGTGTGAGACCACAAGCACATTCTCTAAGTGTTATCACTAACTCTTTACAGTGAAATGAACATGGATCTTGGGAGCAATTCCTCCTTCATCCAATCACGGACAACAAGATTGCTGACCAATGTGTTTCTCTCTAGAACAGGAAAGTGCAAGCAGCAGGAAAAGTGGTTCACTGACTATACAGAACAATTATTGCTCAGTTAGACTTGATCACAGGCAGGTGGCTATAAGCACTGACTGAACAGACACACATGGTTTTTTGTACTTCACAAACAAGTGTCTAGACAAAGACAAAAAAGCCAATTTTTACTAAATCATCACTTTTCACATCTTCAGGTACCATTTGGCAAAAACTGCTCCTACTTGTCACCATTGACCTTTCTATGACAAATGGTGCAAGAAAATGTGAAGTCAAGATGGAGCTGAGAGTGAGGAACTGGTGAAGCAAGTGGGGATGAACAGGGAAAGCACTGTGGAATAAAGAATAAGATGACAAACAAGAATATGAGACTGAAAAGGTATGTAGCCACCATAAAAACTGAAACTGAACAAAATGTTGAAAGGGAACATATGCTTAAGGGGAGCAGAAAATGTAGAAATAATGACGGGTCCCAAACTCTATGCAAATATTTATCTTTTCTCCACAAAAATTTAAAGCAAAGTTTAAATTGAAGATCAGGAACAAGATCCTAGGTGAGATAATTTTGTTAACTCTCTTAACTTATCTAGAAGAGCATCTTATCATAATGGAAAGCACATATTGTTGGGAGGTTGCTCTACACTATGTCTTGCTACAGCAACATTTAACCCTTTACTCTGAAAATCTGTTCAACAGCGGAATTAAAAAAACTATTAACTACAGTAACATAATTTTCATTTAAGAACAACTTTCCAGCCATTGTCTTCAGTGTTAACAGGATCAGACCCAACATCTTTCACAAAAAATCCAATAAATTCTTATTGTACAAGTTCCAAAATTTGTATATAAGTCATGCATAAACAAGTGTTTGTAAAGAAGACTGGGTCCTCTGCTCAAGACATTTAATGGAGTATTTTATTTTCTTCCAGAAAGAGGCCAAAAATATGAATTAGTATGTTTATATATATACTGTACATTTACCATTTACAAGAACTTACCTTTGCATATTAAAATATAAAGATTGTCTACAATTGAGATCAAACACCATGACATTGCAATAAGAAGTTGATACAAAACACTGAATGCAGTGCAATGTGTAGCATTCATAACCTTCTGACAAATATTTTCACAAGCAGCCTTTTTTGACACATGAGCCACACAATTTCACATAGGGATGCCATTGTAGCATTTACAAGTTTAGTAAAGCTAAGGATTTACATAAACAATTAGAGGAGTTAGGGAAGCAGGATGGCATGTGTCCAGTACACTCCGTAAGAGTGTCTGTTGGGTTTTTTTGCTAAGGCAAAAGCTTAAGAACTAAGGGTTTGCAAAGCAGATTCAGCAGACAGTAGCCAGAAACGGTGGGTATTTTGGCGCATGCTTGGATCAGGTGACAGTACAGACTGAAAACTATGGCAGCTCACTGAAATGGTTACAGAAAGTAATGGCCCTGGATTCTAGGTGGAAGCAAAAAGGCAAGCATACATAGCACTCAATCACAAGCTTTTCTAGCAACTCTACAAAGTAGTTTATAGCAAGGTTTATCTACAACTTGAAGCAAAGAAGTTTGCAAAAACTACACTGCTATTATGCACCCTTTAGTGGGAACCAAAGACTGAATATTATCCTACTTTTATTAATGTTTCAAAATTGGTATGATGTTTATAACAAGGTGGAAGCAAAGCAGACTGTTTCTAGAGTTGAAGACTTGAGAAACAATGTCACCAACAGGACAGCATCCTATAAAAATCCTGCCAACTCAAACCGACTCCAACTGAAACTTTCCAAACCTATTTTATTAAATGGCTTTTGAAGATATAAGCAGCCCTGTAATTACTTTGTGCCCTAAGCATTCTTTGAGTCCACCACCAAATCACCTATCTATTTCCTTCAAAATATGAGGTTCCTTCTGTCCATGGGACAACATCTTTGGGGTTGGACTCAATGATCTCCAGAGGTCCTCTCCAACCCCTACCATTCTATGATTTTATGATCCTGTCCAAATGGAGTTATTTGCTAGAGGTTCACTTGTAGAGGGCCTTTCAAGATTTAGCTAGTATCTGCATTATGCTGAGCCCATACAGATTTTTAAGAACTGGGAAAAAAAAAAAAATTAAGAAGAATGGTCTCTTCATTACACAAATCATACTCAAGAGCTACTGGGTTTAGAGCTGAATCCCTAGACATCCTGAGACTACTCTGAAGTAGGAACCATGATTCCTTTCAACCTATATTAATATTGTATAATTAAGTAAATATTGACATTTATAACCTAAATTCTGAAGTGGGGAGGACAATCATATTATGAAAGCTTTCACAATCTACAAGTGACAATTGTTCCGTTGTCTCAAAAATGGCACTGAAGACACCAATAATATTCTCTCAAATTCAACCTTTGATCCTTTCACTAGGCAGAGATATTATCCACACTTTCCTTATGCCCTTCCCATATCTTCTTCATGAAAACCTGTCACTTGTGTGTTGAGGGGTTGCGTTTTTTTCTGTGCATTTTTTGTTTTGGTTGGTTGGTTTTTGGTTTAGGTGTCGGGGGGGGATTTCCTGTTAAGAGACACCTTTGTTAGGTTTACAAGCACCCTTCACTGGCCCTTGAAATTTAATCCTCTCTGGTTATTCTGTAACTACATAAATTTCTTATCTGCCTAAAAATATTTTACAGTTAAGCAAAATCCTTTTGTCCGTAAATTTGAAACACAAAACTTAGGTAACAAATAACTACATCTACAGCAGACTAACCTAAAACTTGCAAAATTTTTTCAAAGGCACTCCATTCTTCTTTAAAAATTACTACTTATATTCATTTTTAAGACTAAAAGATGTGAAAATGAGACATTTCCTTATGATATAGAAACTGAAGGAAGTAGATTATTGGGATTTACCAAATGAAAAGTAAGACAGACTAAACCATCTGAAAAAAGTGCAACCACAATACAACAGGTATTCCTACAAAGCTTAAACTACAGAGGAAATATCCAGCCTGGAGAATAATACTGAATCAATGCTTTTCTGACAGGTGAGATCAGTGAGCATCTATCTCACTTCAAGGCCAAATTGCTGAATACACCAAAAAGCAGATTTTAGTTTGGACTTTGATCTTCAGTTACTGAAGAAACAATTTTAAAAGCACTTAAGATTAAAACTGCATCCAGCTTTCACACATTTACAGGATGAGATATTTCAGGTGGCTGACTGAACACAAACCCATTCATTTTCTGGGCTAGTTTTCTAATGGGGTCAGTCTGGCCAAACCACTACATGACCACCAGAAGACTGTGAGATACCACACAGAACAGCAGCCTCGCTCCTTTTCACGGCAGTTCCCTACTGAGGAGTGTTACCTTTGTATCAAAGATATACCCCAAAATACAGAAGCAAAGTGTTCATCTTAGTAGCTTTCCCATCATCAAAAATCCTGCATTCTTTTCCTTATATTCTGAATTCCATGGAAAAAAACCACATCACTGCTAAAAGGCTAGATAAAACTCTGGGGTTTCTTACATTAAAAAAAAAAAAAAACAACAAAAACCCACACAAACCACACACCACCACACAAACCCACCACAAACAAACAAAAACTTGCTACTAAGTATGAAACAGAATTAACAGAATCTTCATAGCTTCTGTATCTGATACGGGTGAATATATTTTTAATTTAAACAGAAAAATATGGAATTATACTTCCATTAAGGAGTTTTAAAATGGATTAGGAGATATTTTCACCTAGCTCATCTCTAAAAGGACATAATAAAAATCCTATTTCCTAGTTTGGCTTTTGGAATCCTACCTTAACTTCCAAGCAGCCAACTACCTCTATCATATATTCCTGAAAAAAATTTATATTCTCACTATCACTGACAGCAAGCCTTGAGATGCCTCCCTGTATTTGTTCCTCAAGTAAATATTCCTTGGAACAATTTAAATGCTCAGATATCTAAAGATTAGCCTTATGGCTGACATCACTAAACACAAGTATTTTGTACAGTCCACTGTGACATAACACCTGTGACCTCAGCTAATTCAACTTTGCAGACGTAACAGAACATCCCAGGATTTACCAAAAAAAAAAAAACAAACCCCAAACAGAGTAACTACTTGGATTTCCACACTGAGAAAAATAAGCCTCCACTGTTCTATTCCTTGTCCATTAGTCACACATTGCAAGTTATATATAAAATTTGATCTTAGTAATAAACATGCAAGAATCACTTGTACATACTACAACATAATTTTCTAAATATTACAACCTTTCTAAGTATTAAAAGAAAACCTTTGAGGCAGTAATTTCCCATAAATTGATTCAACCAAATCTGCTGCAAATACCGCCAGGCATTACAGAGCCCTAATAGCAACACGTTCTGTAACTTTTGCTTTTACTTGTAGATGAAGGTCTGACAGAAACAGCACAAACTGCAAGAAAATATTATCTTTGAAAAAAGTAAAATAAAATCTGCAATACAAAAACTGCAGTAATAAGCCAATTTCTTGCTGAAGGAAGCCACCGTGTGATACTTTTCTAAAAAGCTAAAATAAAATCAAAAGGAACAGCATTTGAAGACCAAAAAAAATGCTCAGAGTATTTACCTATGTACATAATAAAAATTAAATCAAAATATTAAAATATCACTTAAAAATAAAGACTTACACTTAACCACACTTAGAATTATAAAAGTTCAAAAGTACTGCCCAGACATCACAAAATGTTAGCTAATGGGATGTGCTCCAGGGCTAAATACATCATTTTCTCACTGGAGCTTTTAGGTATTATTTCAATCAGCCATTCATCCTATAATGGTTAAGTCCTCACAGCTGAGCATAACATTCCTCTGTTAAGAGGAGTAGGACAATAAAGGTAATCTAAGAATCTGTTTTAATTGATCCTATTACAGTAACAAGGGCACAGTCTGCCACTTTGAAGAGCAGCCAGGTAATAAACGACTTCATGTATCTTGTATCTGTTGCTTTGTCATCTTGGCACAATAAATACAACCTATTTTAAAACATGAGACTTCAAATGGCACCAACAAAAGGGCTAGTGCCCAAATTTGGAGGTTGTAACAAGACAGGTCTTCTTAAACCACATTCTGTAACTAGTATCACAAATGAACTACAAGACAAACTAGTTGGAGCCTTAAAACAAGCATCAATAATAATTTATCCAACACAGTTCTTGAAAGAAACACAGATTTTTAAACACACCAAAAAAAATTAATTTCCTGAACACAGATAGATGCACACAGACAAGAATGTCCTGTGCTTGCTGACTGCCATGCAGACCATCTACCTCACTGCACAAGGGCAGAAATTGGATGGCATTATTTGGCATTAAATGTCAAATGGCCTCTGTACTTCATTGTTTTCATTCCTCAGCTTTTACTCGTGATGTTCACAGAACCTCTCCATACATTATTTCTATATATTCATAACTGTTTAAGACAAACTAGCCTCTCTGAACTCCTGCATCCAAGGAGCCTTTCCTACAGTGCCTTTCAGAGAGAGTTCAGGAACTCAATCAGACTGCATTAAGAGAGACCAAAGCCCCCAAACTTAAAACACTGAAAACGTTACTACAAAAGGTCAAATTACACTATCTAACATAATCCAAAATACAAGCTAATCAATAATTATGGTGTTGCTTTACAAGAAATAAGGTATATCAAGGAACTTCAGTCTTAGCACTTTGAAGGAAAATCTCTTGTGCCTAATTCAGCTCAGATAATGATTTTATCCATTAACATTTAACCAGAGTTATTTCTATCATCCTGATACGTTCAGTTAAAACTTGTGTTGTCTGCCATTTTCCTATCATACTGCCCGTATACATTTTACAGAGACATGTTTACCAGCAATTATGTAATAGTTAGGAAGGTGTCTTTTCAACTAGAATCATTCTAGCTTCCTTCTAACCATAACATATTTGGAGCCAGGCAGGAAGTTCTACAACTGCACATCATCAGGCTGAAAATGCTCACTGTAATCCATGAAGGAAATCCTATCAAGAGAATAGTTTTTAGTCAAGCCCCATATTTTGAAATCAGGAAGGCTTATGTGCAAAAGTAATGATTTTCTGCAAGACCAAGGTTCTCTCTTGCACTATCAATTCAAAACCAAACTGTAGGGGTGTAATTATCATCATCTTTACTGGAGCATTTCTACAGAGAGAACTCTACCATGGCTTTCACAGCATTAGCTGAATTTCAGGGACACTTTTAAATCAGTATGAACAGATTAAACAGCATTACTTATTATTAGGCAAAGAATTCTAAAACAAATATTTTAAACACCGAGTTTATCAATTTCTGAATATCTACCAGAACATAGAAATACTATTATATACTTACTGGGAGTGACCACCCTTTCTTCAGTTACATAAATATCTACCCTGAACTCTCACAAGAAAAACAATGCTCAGTCCCTAAAAAATTATTTCATTAATGAAAAAATTGCATCTGCTTCACAAAAAGAATATTCAAACACCATTCACATTAACCGTAAAAACTATTTTATGAGTATTCACTCCTCTGGAAAGGTTGCAGAAAAGTAGAGCAAAATATTCCTGAAACACATTGCACCTCTCACTCTTTTCAGAAAAGCCTCTGACAGCTGCCTTAACTTTCTATTATCGTATCAATACACACTGTTGTACAAGAAATCAACTGGAAATTCTCCAAGAAAAGGCAAGAGGTCAAGATTAAAATGTTGGTTTTCTACTACTTCTGAATGACAGCCATGTCAGACACTAAGAAAAACACACCCTGACTTTTTCTACTGTGTTCCTACAGGTATGCCACATTTCCACCCCAGGCAGAGCAGTCGGAAATAGAATTTGCACATCACTGTATGTTTCTATTTCTGTGAACAAAAAGCAGTCAGTTACAGAACCAAAACATATTCAAACTTCCCTCCTGTATTTGTTCTTATACCAAATGAAGAGTTCTTGAGAATTTCACACTCAAACAGCAAATCTGAGTGTCACAGAAGGAGCTCAGGTGATCCTTAGGAATTTTGTTAACAATCTTTTCTCCTTCCATGTTTCTGACTACTGGAGCTGAAGCAGCTGCTGAAGCAGCTCCCTGAATGAGGAGTTTTAAAATCTTATTATGGGGTAACACTGTATATGTTAGTGCTATGAAACAGCTGTATGCAAAACCAGTCTCTACTCAACAAGTTCCTTGCACTTCTTCTAAGGAACCTTTCTTCTCTGTATTTAACCCCAGGGAGAAACTTTTAACAAAGATCCAGTCTTCTGGATCCAGGTTTCCTTCCGTGGCTTTGTATTTATAGTACATCTCTGCACCAGAGTATTTCTTCTACTATATTATGAGCACTCTTTTCTGTGGATTCGTGCTCTTGTCATTTATTTTGCAGGTTTATTTTCATCGTCATCATTTCATAATTTTACAAACTTGTAAACAATTTTTGCCGTTTAATTATATGCAATTCCCAGATATTTAAGTAGCTTCTATCCTGTTCATCAAATAAAGTCAGTCATTACTTCTACATTTGATTTACAAGCAATTTCAAATCTCTTTTCACTACTCTCAGATGGTCCTGCTGTATCTTACACATGTAATTCAAGCCTCACTGCCACTGGCCAAAAAAAAAAAAAACAAAAAAAAACAAAAAAAAAACCACCTAAAACCACCCACCTTTTATGGTACACAGGTTACTAGCAACCTTAAATGAAGCCTGAATATTTTCAAAAAGGAAAATAATTTTAGCCTACTTATGGTTGTGACTACATTCTTGCTAATGTTAATGTAATGATGTACTATTGTTTTCCTTAAGCTGTAAAAATTCCTACTTTCTCCTTCAGGGTATTAGCCAACACTGATAAAGTCGTCAATAAAAGCTGTAGAGGGGAAAGATGACTAGAAATCTTCTCCATTGGTTTCTCAGTGGTAACAGGGTCTGCACAGCATATTCATTATTCTGATCTAAGACAGAATTAACTTACATGTAATCTGCAACTGTATTATCTAGCACACTTCTCCTCCTCTCTTCTTCATTCAGCAGCACACCTAGCACGTACTTCCAGGAGTATGAGCATAAGCTGCTCAGTCCCTAGCCAGGAGGATCAGTCAAGACTACTACAGACAGTTCTCAGTGAGGTATTAACTCTAAAATTACTGTTTGGTCTAGACCTCTCTACTCCAAAATTCTGGGGTAACAACCACCTCTACGTATAGAAAGCATGCACAGACATAGAGGTATATACTTTTTTTTCCCCCCGTTATCTCTAAAATATTTAGGCTACTGTTTTGGATATTCTGTAAATAAGTTGATTCATTATTTCCCCTAGGTACATATTTCTGGATCACTTTCTAGTCTAGCTCAACATACGTTTAGTGCCTGTACATAAAACATTTACTCCATTTCTCTAATAAAATTCTTCCATAATGCTTTTTTTATATGGAAAGTAAAAATCATTTTTAAAAAGGTTATCACTTGAGAACACTCAAACCCAACAAAACCAGAAAACCTCATAATTAAAATATTACAGGCTGCTTACTGTAGCAAGGGACCAGGATACAAAAATGAGCCAATAGTTTTGGCAACTACCTATTAATGAATCAATAAAATGAAAAAAATTGTAGAGATCCTTTAAACTGAAGTTTAGAGCCTTTGCTGAGGAGCAAAGTATAAGCTCATGCAAAACTAAAGTAACCAACAGACCCTCCCCAAATCAAATAAGAAAACCAAACCCAAACAAAAAAACCCACAGCTGATATGATCCCAGCTGTATCAAAAATTTCTTTCCCTAAATTACTCGCTTCACAGACACTGAGCTGAAAGCTACTATAAAATAATCATCTGAACATTCAGCTTTCCAGATTTAATTATTCTTAGCAATACTATTTTATACTAAAACAACGTTTTGCAATTTTAAAGAAAGCGTTTAACAACATTAAAACAAGACATTTAGGCATTTGATGATTAAACAGATTTCAATTTGAAGCATTAACCTAAATATCCTACAGCATTTCTAAGAACTTCACTGAGCTGCCATAATTTCTGTCAGCATATGTAGTACTGAATGACTAGTAAAATACCTGAATTGAAACTATTCCAGTCTAGCAGTTTGTATGATCTTGTGTTACCCATAATTCCGACAAAGGCTGAGTTCAAAACAGCAAATTAGTAGATCAGTTATAGGAGCAGAATAGTGAAAAAAAACTACCAACAAGAACACAATTGACAACACCACTCCACAGGAACTGGAAAGACACAGACAGCAGAGTTAATAAGTGGCTGAAATAGAAAGGGAAAAAAGAAGCATGCTATAGCAATCTAGCACTAGGCATGATCAAAGTGTATAGTATATAGCAATTATTGTCTCTGATAACTTCCCAATCCACCTTCAAATGTTCTTTCCTCTTCTATACTTTCCTGTTTATTCACTTTCCAGTGTAATATTTTACAGACTTACTTGACTCAAATGCTTAGCATCATCAGATCTGTATCAATTTTTTTTCTACTTCTTCACCTTCCCTCCCATAGACAAGTGCCTTCATTCTCCCTTTTTTTCATCAGTTTGCAATATACTGAATTAAAAGAATCATGCATCTTACATTCACTTGTCAGGAGCAATCTACAAGTCCCACAAAAACACTGCAAAGACACACTTGGCTGTGCAAATATGCACCTCTATCTTCTCTTCTTTCTTATTCTGCATTCCGCCAGTTGGTAGAAAGAGGTGCACACATAAGAAATTAGTTTTTAAAGTTTCTGAGCAAAACTGATACAGTTGGGTTTTTTCCACTGTCTTAAATTTATCACATGGTAAGTTTTGCACATAGGTGACCTGTATCAGAAATCTGTTGAAAACACAGAAACCTAAAACAACTTTGTAGGAAAAAACGGAGGACTCGCATATAAATCTCATGTATAAATAACTCTTTGACACTTCTCTTAATCTTCTCTCCACAGTGTAAATAAATCTTAAAATTATAAAAAAAGAAAAATATTGTGTACACACAATCTTTTTTAAAAAAACCTTAAAGTAGGGGTCTTGAATTAAAATTAAGTTTCCAATTTTATTTCATGCTGTCAGTTTAATGACTCTCTACATTGGCAACAACCTATCTGCTTGCAGAATTGCTTGCCTTGGGCCACATGAAGAATAAAGGAAAAAAGATCTACTTTTTAAAAACTGCTTTTAAAGATGCATTTGAAAACTCTATTACTCCTGACTAGTGCATGCAAATCCACTAGAGGTATTATTTTTTACTCCCCTCTGTATGCATTAAGTGTGCTGTTAAATCCAACTTTTTACAGTGTTCCTCAGCTTGCCTCAGTGAATGTTGTTACAAAGCCTTCAGAGTCAAAAGTCACTTAATTCTGATTTCAGAATGAGTACATGCAAAATACACATGTTCCAGTACTGGGGTTCCAAGGTAAATGTTAAATACAAAATCTTAAAGTACTGTTCAGTATATGTTTTTAAGAACAGAAACAATGCAGTAAAGTGTTTATCAAAAGAGGTTAAAAACACGTGTTGAGCTAAATGGTAGTCTTTAGTCCTTAAAGATTTCAAGGAGCTGAAAAACTAGAAAACACTCATAGCTAAGATCAAGTATTTAATCTTATTTTTGTTTAAAAGGCAAACTTGCATCGAGCTTTAATATTATGAAGTGGTAAAAAAATAATCATTAAACCTTGAATTATTCAAAGACATTTTTAGTGCAAATTTACAGGATTCAAAGTACTTTATTTCAGTAACTTGCTGAGAAGTTTTTCACTAAAACCATATCCTCTGAATGACTATTGTTTTTTAAACTTAAATGCCTGTCTGAAAAAGATTTAATAAACCTTGTTAGAATAAATTTGTATCTATTCAAATACTGATATGTTACAAAAGTTTTAGAGATCAGTAGCATGTGATCATTACAACTGGACTCGGGCAAGGAAGTTGTTCTTGTGTTAACATACCAGGATTGTGAATGCGATCCAGAAGCTTCACAGACCGTGCACTGACAACACCACCAACGTGGACAAGAAAGCCTGGTGGAAAGGTCGTCAAGGTAAAAAATGGAAATTCCTGTTATGATTAAAAACAAACATCAAATGACTGCTTACCAACCACTGCTGATTGCTAATAAACATGCAGTGAATTGATAATTTCCCTGAGATACAAGCAAAGCAGTTACATTAGGGCAAGTATGTCCTTCAGGCTTATTAAGCGCTATGTAACCATCCACCTTCGTATACCCACAGTATAATAAAAGCAGAAGTATCATACAATGTTAAGAATACTTTTCCCCCATAGAGTTGTATCTCAGCACAGTATCAATAAATAATGAAAACTTTATACATTTGTGCTAGAAAAGCCTCTATTGGGCCACTTTTAGGATGGCAGCTCAACAAATAAAGGAATATTTTTCCTCTATTTGTCAAGTCTTGTTACAAATGACTGCAGTTTCATCCCAAAGCATGGGGCAAAACAAACCAAGTGATGAATGTCTTATTAAATGTATCTAAAAATATTAACAGACTGCTCTGCAAGTGCCATAAGCTCTAAATTTACCAAGTAAATATCCACCTAATGCATAAATCCTTGAAATACAACTGCAAGTTCTTAAACCAAGGAAATTCACATCCAATTCATTTGCATAAATTAATTTTGAACCAATTCATAACTAAATAAAATGATGAACTAAGTTTCAGTAAACACTCAAAAATGTGGTTCATACAAGAGGCAAAGTAAGAGATAAAAGTAATTTTGCATGACACATAAAGAAATAAAAGTCATATTCAAAAGAAGTGAGCCCAAACCTGGAATATTTTCTTTTCTAGAGAGACATTCTATGGAATGCCTAATATACATGTGATATCACACTTATGGGGGAAAGGCACTAGATTTAGGTTTGGCAATTTTAAATGCACAGAAGCAAAAAAAAAGGAGTAAAAAAAGAAAAATCATGCAATCATGGTTTCTATAGTTGTGATGATTGGTTAAATGGAAAAAACCAAACACCATCATTTTATATGAGAGAAAGTACAGTACAGATTCCTTTCTCACATACTTGAAGCACTTGCAACAGTACTCAGCTCAGCTTCTACCTGAACAGTGTACATGCTATGGATTAAATAAGGATCACAGTTCTTCCAGCAATACATGGTATGAAAAATCCTCTTAAATTAAAGCACAATGAAGATTTAGAAATTAATACTTCAGAATTCTTACCACTCTTCTTGTTAGAACTCTTACAACTTTTAGAAGGTCCTACAAACCTCAAGTTTATTCTAGATTTTTGCTTGGCTTAGGCTTTCAAAATTAAGAGGCAAGCTTTAAAATTAGTAACCACAGTATCAACCACCAGAAGAAAACAAACAAAAAACCACCAAAACCTGCAGGAGTGCTTTATGAGGCTGTCAAAAAGCAAGATTTCACCACAGAACTCTGCAAACCTACTCAACTAATTCATCTTCAAGAGTACTGATGGATCCCTAGAGAAGGCTACAGAAAAGATTCGCCCAGAAGATTTTAACAGATCACAAAGTGTTTTGCAGGTCAGCAATGTAGTCAGAAAGCTCTGATTACAATACTGTCTGAATTTTTATGCTGAAAAATGGAAAAATGCAGTACATCCAACACTTTCTTAGAACCCTCTTTCATTGTGGCTTTGTAATATCAATTGTTCCATAATTCACAGGTGTACTGGTAATATTTATCCCTGTATAATTCCATGCTGGTCATTCTGCATAACTTAAATATAAGTATGTAACATATACATTTGCTCTGTCCCTTGAATATAATTATCCCACATTAATGATATTAAAAATAATTAGCTCTCCCAGAAATATAAAAAACAATTTAAAAAGTCTACTGCAAATACCACTTCCATTAAGCCTACGTTACATTTGTATTTTAAACATACATATTCATACTCACATTTACATTGTGCTAAAACAGTATGTAGTGAACAAAATGAATGGTACTCCATGCTCTACAGCATAAGCAAATCCAATGCTTTTTAATCTACATGGATGTTCAGAAATAACTTTCATTTTTTGTTAATTTGCCTAAGGCTCTGTACTGGAAGCAATATTAGCATGTTCAGACTTACAGTTTGCCTGATTCCCTACACTACAAACCAAGAATAACACTTTAAAGTAACAATATGGGTTGATCTCAATCAATATGTCAAGACTTGCAAGCTTATATCATGATAGGTGCTAAAATGATACCTACATCCTATCAGTTCATTTCAGCCACAGACAAATCTGTTTAACTGACTCACTGAACCATTCTGACATCCTCTCATTCCATTATCAATGTCTCATTCATTCTGATGCAGATGGCTTGAATCTGTTTCCCTTTTCTTTAAGATACAGAGGTTTGAGGGGTTTTATTCTTCTACTACACAAACACAAGTTCCAGCCTCAATTACATGTGGTAATTTGTAATTACCACATGTAATTACGAATCAGAAACCTATACTTACTGCATGGAAATTAAGAGATTCTTTAAGAATCAGGTACAGTGCTTCCATATTATGAATCTCCACTACTATAATTTGCAAAGGACTACCTTTACATCAAGGTGATGCAAGAACGGAATATTCCTATGTGTGAGAAAACACACTGATCTTAAAAGTTTCCAAGTTACAACTACAGCTGCTCAATCGTATTACCAATACTAATTAACTACACTATTTCACAGGCACTGACTGCACAGACCCTGAAGGAACTGTCACTGGTTTAACCCTTCCAACTACACAGAGGTTTTATAGTTGGCATCTGGGGAAAGTGTGATAAGGTTGCAATAGAATCCTCATGATTACTTGTTTAATTTAAAATATTTGTGTAAGTATACATGTATTGCTAGTATTCCTTTTAACTACATTTCATACAAAGGCAAACTAGTAAAAAAAAAGCACATAGCACGAGGCTACACACACGTATCATTTGGTGTTATTGCCAGCTGAAGCAGTTCTCAGATTCCCTTCCAGCCATTCACTCATTCCCATCATTGTACCATTCCCTCAGATAATGTTCATAATGCTCAGGTATATTCAAAGCTTTTGGGGCTGAACCAGAGTAGGGAACTGGTCCATCTGAAAATAGTGTTATTTTCCTTGTTGATTTTTTTTAATTCAAAGTACATTTGCTAAGCCATCTCACAAGGTGGCCAAACACTTTTCTTCAACTGAAGTGAGGGGATGGGCTGGATAGTAAGAAGTCACTGGAAAGAAAATTTGCATTAGTCAGCATTTCGGCCAAGAGAATCCCACAGAGAACTGCACCCTAACACAGCATTTATCTATCTAGCAGTGCTCTTCAGAGATGAAGATCAATAGATCTTCATTTTGAAAGGGCAGCAGTAAAGATCTCTCAAGCACTTGCAGAATGCAAATGTGGAGGTACAGAAAACAGCACTTGTCCAAACAGAGGTCAACAGAGATACAAAATACCATCAAAAGCAGCATTTGTCCATTGCTACAAGAACAGACTAATTTTTTTATGAGTAAATTAAGCTCAAATTTTCCCACTGATAGAAATAGATCATATATATTTATAGATAAAAATATAAAGATAGCTGAGCCATAGTTACACTTGCTATCAACAGGCATCCTGTGAAATGCTGAAAATATATTAATGTATAATGTATCATATATGCAAGTTTTACATAGGTGCTGTATTTTCCCAGAAGAAATCAAGTAATATTACCCTTCCAATAAAATCTCTTCTGGACTGCAATTGAGGTTAACACATTAAGGAAAAAATTAAACAGCTATGGAGACATTCAGCTCAATGAAATGGGTTTAATATGCCTTAGCATTACCATATACCCAAATAAACTGAACTAAGACTCAAAAGAACTTAATATATGTCCAACACATGGGGAAATATATATCTATTGAATTTATTCTTAGTTTTCCCAAATTCTACCCTAACTAATCCAGAGAAGTGACTAGAGCACACTATTTGTGTGTGCAACATTAAACCAGACAAAATAACTCAGCATTACTCACTCTACTTAAGTAACTTGACCATAATGTAACCATAAGAAGCAGTCATAAGATGAAAGTATGAACATTTTTTGTATTAATTAATATTTGTACACTTTGCTACATCATCATCAATAACACATTCAACTTGTTTTCATTCCATTTTGCAGTATTTTCTTTCCATTAGACAATATCCAGGCCTCATCAGAACAATGTACAAATAATTCAAGTTCTAAAAATGAAATGCTCTTAATTTGCATTTTTTCTTATTTTTAAGAAGCTTCTTAAGGAAAGGAATCAGCCATGAAATGTCAAACACTGGCAAAAACAAAGATAAAGAGAGGAAAGGCTCTTTTTAAAGCATTGTTTCAAACTAAAACATCAAAAGCAAGAAGCCATGGATTTGCATTTAAAGAGAACTGAAAAATTTAGCTGAAATGTATCAGTGTGCAAAATATCAACTGAGCAAAAATATGCCAATCTGACAAATGCTTTTAAAAATAACCAAATATATTAAAAGTCCTGCATAAACGAGGTTACAAAGAAATCTGCAAAACGTCACCAAAACATCAAAACATTTCAAATTATTGTTTAGAAATCCTCAATACAAGAAAAAAGGCCTACAAAAAAAAAAAAAAAAAAAAAAAAAAAAAAAAAGTCACACAATGTTTTGGAACATACCCGCCTTCTATAGAACCTATGAGGTGATCCTCCCTTAGCAACAGATAACACAAAAAATGAGAAGAGAATCATCCACTTACTCAAAATAGTAGCTATTCACTTACACTTCACAGATGGCGCTGCTTTTGTTTTCAACACACACATATGGTTCTAAGTAAGTAGTTTAGGTAGTCAGAAATTGCAATTAAACTAGAATTTATTTCTTTATAGGATAACATTCATATTGCTTCCTTCAAGACATCTCACTAAACATTTTGACAAAAGCAGTATATAGTCAAAAAAAAAGTTAGAAGCACTCGCTCCAAAATTTAAGCAAACCATTAAACCCACTATTTTTATTATACAGTCCATTCAGCATAGCAACAGATGGTGGGTTTAGTCCTGTAAAGGGCTCCTGTACCACTTCTACAAAGAGCTGTGCATCTATAAAGCCCTTTTATTGCTTGGGAAGTGGTTCAGGTTGAAGTTACCGTGTTCTCAAGGCTGCATGCACACTATTTGATGTAGAATGGCAGCTAAATTATGCACCAACTCTTAGTGAAAACTGCAGGTTTATGAAAATATAAAGGGAATTTTCACTTCTAAAACTATTCCAATATTTCTGAATATGGCTTCTGTAAAAACTTTAATACTTCACCATCATGTATTTAGTTAACTTACACGTGCAGCAGTAGCTTTCAGAGTACATAGTAGCAATTTTTGCTACCACTTTCTTATAACAGCAACTATAATCACTGGAGTGCTGTGCACATTACAGTTATTTGCTCCACTTTTCTAAATGCTTTAGTAATACATTAAGTAATTTGTGCATAAAAGGGCTATTAAATTACTTAACATTTGCGAGTTTTCAGACCTAAAAATGACACATTTTCAAAGAGAAAATAACAGGAAACATTTAGCTTACTACAGTCTAAATTTTTACTTCAGCAGATCAAAAATACAAGTCTAAGAAGACTTACCCTTTGTTCCAGAGCTGACTGAGTCTGTTGTCGTAACAGAGTTTTAAATGGCCCCCCTTCTTTTCCAGCACTCCCACTGCCCATTCCTGAAGAGCATCAGTACAAATAACATTCAGAGAAACATATTTATAATTTGTAATCAAACTTTGATTTAAAAATATATAAAATAGTCATTGAGAACAGTCAATTTATCCCCATAATGTTAGTTTTCAGGGAGAAAAAAAAAAAAACAAAACAATACCTCACCAACACTGAGCATCACAGTTTAATTTGGGTTTGGTTTTCACAGCTATCAGTGGTTTTGTAGCATTTGGACAACACCCCCCCACACCTCCACCCCCACCCCCCAATGTATGATCTTTTTCTGCTGTCAATCTGAATTGAAAAAAAACTCCAAACAACTACAAAACACAAAAACTTAGAAGATCAGGGCTTGCAATTCTTTCCTATGGCAAACAGCTTCTTTTCTTTTTTTCCCTTCTTACTATTGGAGTTTTGCCTATGATTTCAACAGAGATGTTCCTTCTCTGCTTTTCACAGAAAGGTTCAACACAACCACATTTTCGACCCTAAATCTAAAAAGGGCTGCAAAATCACCATTAATTCCACACCATTGAATAAAGTATCTCTCTCTACTATTGCTAGCTTTTTTTTTTTTGCCTTTTTTAAGATAAGTAACACAAATATATCATTCTGAGCTTCAGAGTAACTAAATCACCTTTCCTAACTACTGGGAGGAAACTGTACACATAATTACAGTAGTGGCTATGTAATAGACAATTGACACCAAAAATAAAATTGCAAAGGCAATATGCCTCCTTTGGTATGAAATATAAACTCTAGAAAAAATACTAATGATTTTTATTTTCTTTAATATCTAGGCAATGAAATACTCATCTGATTCATTCAAATAAGCTAAGGACTACTGATCAGCATTTAAACCACCACACTTATCTGATTACTGTATTTGCACACACATAACCTGCAGATTATCTGGAAATGAAAATAAGACAAACTCCAATTTTGCGTAACAGGGGTAATTCTCTTTCCTTCTTTCATATATTTTTCTCCCATCTCTACCCCCCCAACACAAGAGCCTTTATGAAGAGATGGGAAGTTTATCAGATACACAAATATATTTGCTACCACATTTTCTGTTATTGAGGCACTGTACTCTTAACTGAGGGCGTTGAGATGCAGGTTATATATATGACAGTTATTTGCTCTATGGCTAGAAATCACAGAAGTAGAAATCAACACATACCAAGATTGTGTTTTTTCCTAAAGAAAACACAATGCTGGTGAATCAGATTTTCTTGGTGGTATTTTATGCCTAAAACCGTATTACCACTGGCATTTCTTGTACTTAAAGCCATCAGCAATAACTTGGCAAAGGAAAAATAAACATCTAAGTTGTATAGGAAAGCACAGGATAAAGAACCAACGAAACAAAACAAAAAGTGTCAGGAGCAGGATGAAATACAAACACCACAGTGCAAACAGTTAGAAATGAAGCAAAGATTTTCTTTTACAGATTTTATAACTAAATTAACACAACAATTCCTTTCCATTTTCTTCTGATCACACATCTAATACATATAAATGAAATTGCACATATACATCAAAGTGCAGTTATTTGCTTTAACCAAAGACTGGGATACCTGAAAATGAAACCAGGGTTAATAATTTAATTCAGTCCTAAACTGTCAAAAACTCCTAGGATATCATTACCATGTAACAGCATTAAAATAATACTATAACTTAACAGATATTTTTAGCTGTTCTTGGAAAAGGAAAAAAAAAAAAAAAATAGTATTTGTATAGTCCCCATTAAACACGATTAAATTGTTTTTACTATTTGGCATTGACTGTAAACAACATTGTCAGGGACTATACAATATTAAATACAGACAAACATAGCATAAATACGGGGCATGAAAGAAACTCAAAAAATACAAACTCATCAAAATAGATCCACATAAAAAAGCAGTAATATCAACTATTTAATTTAAATCTATGAAAATAATGCATGTCAGTGGAATGGAAAAAGAGGCAGTACAAATAAGAAGTTTGTACGGGCTTTGTTTAAAAGATTAAAGAGCAGTGTTGCTAGCCACCTGATAGTCATTATATCAATAAATTATGAATGAATTAATTGAGCAAGCGTTTGTTCCAACATATAGGAACCAAGTGAAGGGAATGAAGGGGATTTTAAAAAAGTAAATTATCTTAGTCCAATCACCAAAGGAAATATTGTGACAGAGAAGGAAAAAGTTCTATAGCATAAACTACATATGTTTCAATTGCTCTAAGAAGTTCTGAAGTTGTTTCAAGCTTCTGGGGCAGAGGTGAGATCAACAGTCATGTAGCCAGCAGTTTCCAGAGGCTAACTGAACAAAAGCAAGGTTATAGAAGGCTTTGTGTTAAATGCCCCCCTACTAAATAACAAACTTTACCTTAAAAATTTGTTTAAATGTCATTAATAGATTGATCCTACCAGAAGCAGCTCTTCTGTGAAAGAAACTTCCCTCAGAACAACTGGGCTGACATGGCTAGAATGCAGAGGGTTGAGGTTAGACCCCGAGAAGAGGAGACTGGACTTAAGAAGTGGGGAATCACAAGAGAGCGTAGGGGAGCTGGGAAATAGGAAAAACCCTAGGTGTCTGGGGGGAAGGTGCTTCAGAAGAAAGTAATAGAGACAAAGAAATGTAGATTCAGAAGATAACTAAAGAAACAGATGGAAGAAATCAAAATGAAGTGCTTTTTTTCTCCAAATGAATCAGCACTTACTGCTAAATTATTTCTCAACATACAAAGAAATGGAATGACAATACAGTGCCACAATGTGAATGAGAAGCGTGTTCTCAAAATCATCACGTTTATTTTGTAATAATTTTTTTAAAAAGCCATGGTAACCTAGCATTTATTTACAATTTTATAGAAAATTTGATAACAAATACTGTGGAATAATGGCAAAATATCAGTTCTCACACAATCTGATCAGTTTCCTTATTTAGGTATAAAATTTTCCAAGATATGTTCTGTGGTTTTTATTCATAAATACTGTAGAATTCTAAGTTCCCACAAAGAAAAAGAGTTTCCATCTTTTCAATTTCCTCCAAACATATATTATGTCACATCAAAGTCTAATACCCAATTAAAATATGTAAGGGGTTTTGTCAGCCTGACAGTCTCTTAGTTTGCAGTGGCTTAAAAATATATCACTATTAACAGGAGATGTCTAATTTCAAAACAAGCCGTCTTAGCACAGAGTAACTTCCCCTTATATTTAGATAAGATCTAGACGAGGAGGGGTAACAATCACAACTGTGCATTATAAAATTAGTTAAGGCAATATTCTACAGATTTCAGAGTTATTGAAAACCAGATGCTTAAGCAGATCCAAGTTTCAATCTCCTCTTTTTAGTTCCTCATTTTGTGAAACTGTGGTACCTGCACTCTTTTTCCAGGTTAGTCTCCATCTCAAACATGTGAGCACACTAGCTACCTGACTGAGAAATCCAAAGGAATAGAATGTACTGCAGAAGCATCAGAAAATACTTTAGGACATAAACCAATCTGAGTAACTGAATTTAGTATGTTATAGAAGTTTTTTTCTGCAAATATCTTTCATCAGGTTTTCGGTAAAAGGTAAAACAAATTACTTGAGATACTGGCCTTTGAAGCTAATGAGATTTAAAATCTAGTATGTCTCACCAAGATACAGAATTTTAAATGCAACCAGCAAATCCTCTTAATACAAGTTTCAGTAGCGGAGTTTAAAGATGCTAAAAAAACAAGCATTAGTAAGCAAAAGCATGTCCACTGTTAGCTTTAATGCTAAAAAGATAGCTAAAAAAAATACTAAAGAGATGTACGTATATACTTGGAAAATCCCTAAAACTAAGAGATACTAATTACATGGTCTGTCACAGTTCTGGATGAACTGACTAAAGATGAGGGTCCGTCCACCTACATAATATAGCCAGGAATGATGTAAGGTTGCTGCTTTAAAAACCTGACAAATTCCCAGTCAATTGCCACCTTCATAAATTCAAAACATTTACATCTATAAATATGACCATCCATGTTACATTCAAATCCTTTATAAAACATGATCCTTACCATAGAAAATCTGATAAACAGGTTTTCAAATATTCAGTAAGCCAAAAACAGGAACTTGTGGTTCTCCTACATAGTAAGAATCCAGTTATATTAGTAGGCCCTTTAAACAAGTGATCACCATAGATTATCCACAAAAATTTTTGATTGTATTTTTTTGTATGGGTTGGGGATATTTTTTCCCCTCCCCTTTGTGTAAAAGTGTGTTTTGTTTTTTTTTGGTTTTGTTTTTTTTTTTTTTTTAATAAATATGGGACAAAGAAGATAGCACTAAGACAGACAGATTCCTAGTTGAGAGCTTTTTTTTTAAACAAATATCTAAGAAATAAACTGGATAAAATACTGACTAGAACTGCATTTGAATGCAACACTTAATGTTTCTGCTTGGAAAAATTCTTGAAAGTGGTGCTATTAAGTAAAGCCAAACTATACTATACTTTAGTATCCTTACAAAATGTCTAGATTAGATGGAGAATGTTCTGAGCTTCAAATACTACAATTTAAAATACCATTTAAAAAGCAACCTAAATTTTATAAACAATTCTGCAAAATATGATGCCTTACAGTAGCAAAACTCAGGACATTGGTCACATAATGGAGAATAAACAGACTAATTCTTTGAGTTGCACTGACATCATTACTGACATGATTATAACCACAGACTGAAAAATAAGAAGGGAGGAAACAAGTTGAAGAAACAAGGGAAAAAGAAAAAATTTTCTGAAGATGGCTGGAGTAGAAGTTAAAAGTTACTTTCAAAACATATATTATATATGTAAAGCCATTTCCATATACCAAGGAGAATAAAAAGATAGCAGCTGCTACATTGCTAGTATTGCATTTTCAAAAAGCAGTTAAAAAAAAAACAGAGAAATGTATACCATTTACTTATAGCAAAACACATGAGGCTTGAAGACAATGTAGATTTAGTAACACTGTCCTTAACGTCTTGCAGTGAGATTTGTTCTCCCATGATTTGTAATATGAAATGGAGGAAATAAGAAAAAGGCATTTATTTAGAACTCAACACTCTTGAGATTTTTATTTCAACTTGAATACAGCTGTGTTACAAATGTCATTTTAATGTTATCCAGAATAGTGGAAATACAAGCAGGTTTTCAATTTTCACCCTACAGAAGCCCTTTCAAGCTTCAGATGTGCTATCTGAAGTCTCCAATTGCCACATCATTTTGATAACTTAAATGTCAAAAAGCAAAAAGGGGTTGAGTGAAAATATAAAAAGAGAAACACAAATTAAACAAAAGGTGGGTGGAAGCGCCTTACCAGTTTTGGGTGTCAAACTCAAATCTGTGTCAGAAGAAGAGGACTGTCGACTGTAGGACTTGGAAGGTGAAAAGGAATAGGTTTGGTTTTTCAGAGGGGTGGAGGGTCCTGATGAATGAGTATTGGGATTGGGATCTTCATTGAAGGGAATCCTGCCAGAAGAAGGTGGAAACACATTCAGTAATCCTGTGCCAAAGGACCTGGCTGACAGCAGCATGATCCAAACACCAGGATGGGATTGGGGCAGGGCCAGCAGCTATTCCTTAGGTGCGAGACTGGGGATGAGGCCAGAGGCAAAGAAATGCTGGTTTACCCATTCAGCATTCTACAGATAGATGCTGATATCTACAATGAAACAATTAAGCCAAATGAAAGGCATGAGATGTGACAAAAAATTATATATATGCAAAAGAAAAAAAAACAAAACTGAAAACCATTTATGACTTAAAACTCTGGTCAAATAGACAACGCTTTGAGTTAGTTTAACAAAGAAAAAATATTTCAAATTATATTTGTGTTTATACATATTCATACATTTATGTATATACACACATATGTATTTTAAGAAAAAAAAAAATGTTTCCTTATCCTATAGCATCAGCAGCATGCCACAGCTAAAAACAGAGCAAAGAGAATCTTTATGGGAACAACTATATTGACAAACAGTTCACTTATGCACAGATTGACTTACCTGCTCTCTAAGACCATCTCTTCCACAAATGGCACATACCCTTCCTATAACCATTTTAAAGTCTAAATACCATATCTGAATTATGCTTGAAAGCAATTATGAAATCAAATCAAAGCGTGCTTTCCTCCAATGACTGTAAAATAGTGAATGTTCCCCAGATACATCAACTTAACTTATTTTTACTTAATTCCTTAGGAAGCAAGCATGTTAGAAAGAAATGAAGAGCATGGCTTTGTGGAAGAGATTCCAATGCATTTTCAAGAAACTATTGCCTTTGTTTCAGCAGCTGCACACAGAGTAGTTCTTCACTGACAACAGAAGGTGTCTCCATGAGAAAATGAGGGAGAAAAGATGAGTGGTACCTGCCTACACTGCCTGCCTGCCTGCACTTTGCGACCACTGTGCCTGTGGCCTGCCTCTCCCCAGCTCTTGAGTCTGAGCGGTCTCGTACCAGTGTAGATGAGAGTGGGAACAGACACAGAGAAGTTCTGAGTAAGTCGTGAGCCAGTAGCAGTGTGAATTGGGCTGTTGTGAGTCGAGCGGCATCCATGGCTTGGCGGATGAACCAGCGGAGACCTGAGAGAATTTGCAGCCAAGGTGGAAGAAAAGAAAACAATACATACAAACAGGTTGCAAAGTTATGTTATGATTTCAGGGAAGTTTAGCTAGAGGAGATCTCTTACTTTAAGCAGACTCTAAGAATTTAAATTCCTAGCATGCAAGAGTCCAGATGAAATAAAAAGAGAGGAAGGGACAGCTTAAGCATTAGCTTGTGAATGTGTAATTGATTCTCTGACAACAGGGCATCAAGTTAGTACAGCCAAGAATAAGAAGTATTAGTTGACTTTGCTGGCTTTGAGAAACATCCCCATTTTTCGGACCAAGGGACAGCGATTCTGCCAATATCCACCACCAAGCTGAACAGGGATTAATTGGGGGGTGGAATTCCCACATCTGCTCCAGAGTGAAGCTACTGATGTATTTATGAATGCTTTTTAAGTTGGTAGTTACCATGTACACTTTTTTTTTCTCCCCTCCTTAAAATAACCACTGTTATTTTATGCTGCACCATATCCAGAAACTCTTTCAATGGAAATTTTTTTAATTAAGACATTAATTAAGCTATTATTTGAAATAGAAACCCGTAATTTTGAGAAGTCAGAGCATATTGATGTCTGCACAACAAAAATGCCTAATTGCTATTGTAATGACAGAACAGCTCAAGTTAATGAAAATGGTTAATTCAATTAATACCTCTGGAAATATAGCATAAGTAGTATAATGTTTGGTCCTTCCGGAAACTGAATCATTCTACCAGACAGGGAAAAAAACCAACAACTTTATCCAAGCAACAATGTAGTAACAATTTGAAGACTCAGTATTTTTCTATTAATTTGTATGAATATTAAAAAAATTGCATTCAAACTGTCTTGGTGCTGCAGTAGATGTAACAAACATCAAGAAATTCTACCTCTCATCTTCAAAAGTTTTCTGTGTGAGTACACTGTGTAACTCTACCTGTTTTGCAACAGCCCTACTTATCTTGCAACAATAAGAAGTAAAGCACACAAGAAAAGACAAGAGTACACCCGGATCATTCTCTAAATCACAGACAAAATTGTCTGAATTCCATCTTTTCCTATATGCTCAACATAAATGCTCAAACTTGATTATACTGAACCTGGAAAATCTTAAAAGAGAAGTTATATAAGAAGGCCTCTCAAAAATGTTTATGGTACAAACACAGAATCAAAGCATAACTATTAGTTCAGAAATTGGTGGATCACAACTCAAGAATACATAATACCATTGCTATATAAATTCAAAAAAGTAAGGATTACCATTCCAGCTTCTGAAGATATAACATAATCCAACCTAAAACATTTCAAAACTGTGGAGTATAAACAGAGTTGCAGACAAATAAAACTACAAAATAAAAACAGATTTGGGGGGGGGAGGTTAAAAAAAAAATTCACACCAGTTATGTAAAACTGAATGAGTATGAAGAGAAGAGATGAAATTTGTTTCCCTACAATCTATTGATTCATACTTACTCCTTCATTTCTTTGGATGGGGAGTTACATGCAGGTAAAAATGCTGAAGTGTTACTTAATTTATCCAACGTGCAGGCTGTTCCTATGGCTCGCACTACTAGGCCAGACTCTCCCTCCAAATCAAAACACTGCAAATAACCAACAACAGCATTCCCTCTCATTTCAAGCACCTTCAAGCCAATCTTCCTTTGCAATTCACCTAAAAAACAAAAGGTAAAGAGCTCATCATTGCAGTGAACTTCCCCTGTTCTCTTTCGTGGTCTCTGGCCTCTGCTTTCTGAATTGCCAGTCAAGTCAGTAAAACAGGTAATGGGTCCAATGTTACATGGTTATGGCAAGCAGCTGGTTACAAAATTATATTTAAACCTATTTCACCTTAATTCATACTTTTTACTCTTTAAATTAATAGTGCTTCATATGGCAGCCTGGTCTATAAAATGTTAAATCAAGTGGAATAATATGATTCTAGAATACCAAGCTGGAAGGGACCTCAAGGATCATCTAGTCCAACCTTTTAGGATTTAAAAAAAAATAAAATACTGGTTTAAATGAGCTGTCCCAGCCTCATGTCAAGCTAAGTCTTAAAACTGTCCAGTGTTGGAGAATCCACCAGTTCCCTTGGGAGATTATTCCACCGTCTTTTTGCTCTCATGGTGAAAAATTTTCTTCTGGAGTCCAATTGGAATCTCCCCAGGAATAACTTATACCCATTACCCCTTGTCTTTTCCATGGGACTCCTTATAAAAAGGGAGTCTCCATCTTCTTGGTAGCCACCTTTTATGTACTGGGACATGGTAATAAGGTCTCTCCTAAGCATTCTCTTCTCAAGGTTGAACAAACCCAGTTTCCTCAGCCTTTCTTCATACAACAGCTCTTCCAGTCCTTTGATCATCCTCATGGCCCTTCTCTGGACCCTTTCCAGCCTGTCCACATCTTTTTTGGATAGTGGGGACCAAAACTGAACACAGCACTCAAGGTGGGGTGTGACCAGCACTGAGTAGAGAGGGATAATGATGACTTTATCTCTGCTGCTGATGCTCTTGTTAATGCAACCCAGCATCTTGTTGGCTGCTGCAACACCTTTGCTGCTGCAGCACACCAGTCACTCATGTTGAGTTTGTTGTCCACCAAGACCCCCAGGTCCCTTTCCACAGTGCTGCTCTCCAGCCAAGTAGCTTCCAGTCTGAGCTGCATTCCTGAGTTATGTACTCCCCAGTGAAAGACCTTACAATTGCCTCTGTTAAACTTCATTAAGGTTCCTGCTAAGCCCACTTCTCCAGCCTGTCCAGGTCTGTCAGAAGGGTGGTTCTCCCTTCTCGTGCATCAACCTTCCCACTCATTTTGGTGTCATCTGTAAACTTCATCAGGGTTCTCTTGATCCCAACATACAAATCACTTGAGATGTTAATAGCATTGGGCCCAATATTGATTCTTAGGGGTCCCCACTTATGACTGGTTGCCAGTTTGAGAAACAGCTATTTACTACCACCCTCTGGGTATGCCCTGTCAGCCAGTCCCCCGCCCACCACACAGACCACTTGCCTAAGTCATAACATGTTTCTCTAGGAGGAAGCTGTGGGAGACCATGTAAAAAGCCTTGAAGAAGCCTTTTCCATCTCTGGTACATTTCTGGTTTTGTCCTCAGCATATGCAGAAGCTCAGAGTTAAGCCAAGGGGGTTTCTTGCTCTGCCTACTTCCCTTAGAAGACCATGTAAAAAGCCTTGAAGAAGCCTTTTCCATCTCTGGTACATTTCTGGTTTTGTCCTCAGCATATGCAGAAGCTCAGAGTTAAGCCAAGGGGGTTTCTTGCTCTGCCTACTTCCCTTAGAAGGGATGAACTGGTTTTGTGTATCTAGGAGAGTGTTCTTGGAAAAACTCCCAGCACTTTTTAGCTCCTTTATTCTCCATGGAACCTTCCCATCAAGCTGAGCCCTGAGCGAGCTCAAGTTTGCTCTTCTAAAGCCTAAGAGCTCGGACTTTGACTTAACCTTCAACATGCATGTTGATCACTACTGCTTTCTAGAAGCTTGGGTTTAAAATTACTAGAAGAGGTTCCTTTTGTAAACTACTTAACAGAAGATGAAATTACACCTGCAGTAGTTTTGAAAAATCTCTAAGATTGAGGTAGAAAGTATCTACGGTTTCCATTCAAGCCAAGGTTGAAACTAGAGTCTGTTTTGCATACACAGTGCATGACAGGTCTGTGAAACAGCCTAGGTCATTCTCAGAAGTTAAGAGATTTCTTAAGGATTCTTTAGGTATTTAGGCCACCAGTAACAACTGCAATGTGAAGCATTATATTACACGACATGAACCAGTATTGCTAAAATATCTTTTTTTTTTTCATCTTAGCCATTGCCATAAATAAAAATATTAATGAAATCTAACAGAATACTTTCACGTGTGCTACTTAATCTACTTTTGCTATTTATGCAACGCAAGAGATATGCAAATGTTAATCCCATAAACTGACATACCAGAAGAACTATACTAAAAAACTCTTAGAAAAAGAGTTCATATCATTTTTTTCACATTTTTCCTCAAAACATGCTGCTTTTCCCAGTGAAGGTATTGACTAACTTCTCCCTGATCTCTTTTATATTGTCCCACCTACTGAAGATCTCCATACACATTTGTAAAACCCAACTCACTTGTTCTTTCACTATCTTCCTTAAAACACAGCTGTATTTACAAGAAACCTCACAACATTAAGAGCCCATTAGAGAACTGAAACCACTGCCTATCATGTTAGTGGCTAATTTTCATCATTTATTTCTATTCCTTCTACCTTCAGTAGCGTCCGCAACTATCTCTTGTCTGACATGGTCCACCTCTTGTCTTAGTGTGCAAGTATTTTGGAATAGGGGTGTTTTGATCTTTCTGTTTGCACTGTAACAGGAGGATTTTGGTTCACAGCCACTGTTCATAATCATCAGTAACACAGAAATAAATAAATAAAATCCACGAAGATGAGTTAACTGACACTATTCACTGGTCTAGCAGGAATTGCAAGTATATCCTGCATAATCAATGCAAGGCAGCCATACTGGCCATCAGGACAATAGAACCTTCAGAAACAGAACACACTGTGAACTGGAAAAGTAAACATTGTTATTTTAAGCATGTCAATTATTTAAATGGTGAATATTTTTTTTTAAGCATCAACAGCCTTTACAGCCGACATGTTTAATACCTGACATGAGTGAAATAAGTCTTTGCCTAGCCTCATTCGATGCCCTTGGTGTACGAATTCGGTCTATCCACTGGTATTCTGGGTCTTCATTAACTACAAGTTCTTCCACAAATCCATGAATTATTACTGCTCTGTAACACTTTGGAATAGATGTAGCTGTTAAAAAAATATGCATATAAAAGATATAAGGCGTGAGTCTAGGAGCCAAGGATTCCAAGAAAAACATAAAATTACACATATGTAAACAATTCTGCAAAGTAATACGCATGATCTTCTGTTAAAATAGGGACATACCTAAGCAGTTTTGTTCTTGGAAACCCTGAAATACTGATATGGTAACTGCTGAGTCTATCAGTTACAACATGTATCACTTTGATACCTTTTCACTTTTTTCCTCCTTAATGGGGTATGAACCCAAAGTAACACAATCTGCATACACACATGCACTGCAACACAACTTAAAGATAAGGAGGGGGGTCAGGGGAAATCACTTATTTACATTGTCTTAAAATGCAAATAGTAAAAATGTATTTGAAAAGAGAGAAATACATTTTCTGCATTTGCCACTGGCTTTTTTACACTGGGTTTATGCAATAGGCTGCTGAAAGAAGGGAAACTGACAGAATAGGTAAAGAAAGGAAAGGAGGAGGGAGGGTAGAAGATTTCTCTTCCAGTGAACCTTTTCCCTCTACTTACTGCAAAAAAACTTGACTCCACAGGATGACTGCCTAAACCTGTTTAAATCATTGAAGAGATCTACTTTCACCACCACATTGATCTCCCCACGTATACCTAGCAATAACAACAACCAAAAAAAAACATGAAAAGTTAGAAGCTGTATCAGAAATAAATACAAAACTACCTCTATTATTCCCTATTATTAGTAATTAATGCACTTTCAATTACCAATGAGTTTTTTTTCTGCAAGGACAGTACTATAACCCTGCAAGAACCCCTCAGTTCAACTGATAGTTCCCGTGATGATTCTAGCCTGGGCCAGAAGAGCAGAAAGACATTTCCATTCCTCTCAGGTCTGCTGCAGAGACACCATCTCAGAGGAATTTTCTAGTTCGGTCAGGTCTTTGAGGCTGAAGCTATGAAAGCAATGGTCCTCAAATACGTGCTGCACCAAACAGGACTTTAGAAGAAAGACTGAACTGAGAAGAGAAGCCACCAGCCTCCTGGTACTGCAGTGGCCTATGCTGTAGTGTGCAAGTGCTCTCTCTGTTCCTTTGCCCTATACCATCAGTGCAGGAAGGGTCAAAAAATCAGTATCTAAGTACTGTGACTGTCCCAAGATGTCCTTTGCACAAAAGGTCACAAGTACAAACTGAATACAGATGCCTTGAAACTGGAGTCCTGTCCACATTAAAAGAAGTTCTTGCTGACAACAAAAAACTTACATTTTCTCCTTGAAAGGATTTCAAAAAATGCAGTAAAACTACTCTTTGAAGTCCAATCCAATGAGAAAATTTATGTTTCTTCCTAGAACCACAAAGTGGCATAGCAGAAGTTTGTAAAATGTTTTAAACTATGAGAAGAAATATACTAAAAAAATAAGGTACTAGACTAAATCTTTAATTTTTGGCCACGATTAAACCTTACTAACAGTGGAATATTCAACAGACAGACATTCCTTTTTTATTTTTCTGCTTTCCTATTCTTTTTCCTCACCCAGTAATAAAATCATTTCACATATGATAGGTTCTGACATATTAAGGACTAAACTTCCTGATGAGTCTGATTTATAGTGTCTTCAGAAGCCTTTATCACAGATGTATAGGACACTCAAAAGCATAAGATTTGTGGATCGACTCTCGACATTATTGCAATAAAGTCACTTAGCTCTATATTCTAAAATGCAAATAAAAAGAAGCCTTCAACTACTAGAAGTGACTCAAGTTCATATATTTTCACAAATAATTATGTTCAGGTGAAGAAAAAAAAAACCACACACAAAAAACCCCAACATATTTATAAGCATTATAATGATTTCTGTTTTGAGGAAGCACCTATTACTGTTTGCCAAGAATGAAAATAATTAGAATCTACTGTTATGAGCATGAAAATACAAGAATTCTAACTTCAATTTAAAAAAATGTGAAATATTAATAGATCTAGAAAAATATTAAGAAATCTAATACTCCCTGGCATACAAGCTGTACACATCTTGTGACAAGTGTTCACCTAAATTAACTTCAAAAGAAAACGTACACTAGGAAAATGTGAATAAAAAAAAGGATAAGAAAAATACATCCAATATTTCTCAAAAAATTCTTTATTCTATAATTGCTTTAAACATCAAAAATACTTATCAGTTATAACAGTCATCTAGTAAATGCCATTAATTATTTCCCAATGATTTATAATTAGTTTTTAACATAGTTAGGTCATTTAATTCACACTGGATAATGAATACAGGTGGTAATACCAACCACATCAATTTTTGCAATAAGGTATTCAAAAAGAAAGCTCACTGCTGTAAATTCATCTTGACTTTCTAGGACATAAGCTGTGTTTCATTAAAATCAAAGGTAAAAATATCATTAACTTTGTTTTCTCATACCTTCAAGATATTCTGATGAAATCTACCTAGCACTGGGAGTACTTTCTGCAGGCAAAGGAATTTAATCCTGTACTTTATGTTGAAAGTGTGTCACATGCTGTCCCTCCATGTCAGGTTAAGTTTATCCAACATCCAGGAAGGCGCACCCCATGTGACTTCAGCAGAAGTATATTCTTTTAGAAAACACGTAGTAATTGGAAAAGCATGTTTGGGTCTCTTTCTTAATCTGAATTTTGCAGTAACTATTTTCAATACCATATGAATACTTTTTCCACTTGTCACAAGTCTGTGGAAGGCATTCTGCCAAGCACTGGTCTAAAATACTAAGCCAGAAATATTTTCATGCCAGAAAAAAAAAAAAAAAACCCCACACCAGAAAAGTAATTTTCCAGCTTGCAAGGCTAAAATTATTGCAAGCTTTCTGAAGACACCTTACAGAAATGAAGATTGTAAGAAGCATATTACATCTCAAACAACACTGTTTTATTTTTCAATTACCAAATCTTACCATGAATGGTATCATAAATTGGAAACCATCCTGAAATAACTGTAGCTGCTTCACTATAGAGCAAAGGATCAATATCTATGTACACTTTGCCAATGGCATCATTAGCACTGTAGGTATCGTGATCAAGAACTGTGATCTGTAGAGGCTCATCTTGTAGCTCTTCATCATCTACCTAGAAACAAATATGAACATGGAACCTCAGTATTTAAAAAAAAATAAAAAATATATATGCAGGGAAGCATGGCTGTAAAACATATGCAAAAGAGAGGGGAATTTGCTGTGTACAGCGACCTGACACAGATAAATGTTGATTTCTTGTATCTAATCAACTCATCCACTTAATTTGTTTTTACCCTTTAGACTGGCAATATCCTGGAACCAGAATTATTACTTGGAGAAGACCAGAAAAGCAACATTACAGTGAGTAGACATTTTAAAATAAATTCCACATATCTTTTCTTTCCCAAATCCTTTTTTTCCCATGCAAAAAGATAGAATTTTAAGACTTCCATTATTGTTAAAAAAACCTCTTTCTGTATGAACAGTTAACCCTCCACACACAGATCAGCTCTTTCCCCTCCCACAAAAAGACAACCCCAGGAATTGAAAGATAAAAAAATAAAATTTATTTCAATATCACAGCACTACTTTACTTTCTTAATCAACATGGGTTGCCAATTAAGAGATGCTCTTAATCAAACATTCTGTGTTGATTAATAATCTGCCTAACTGTACTACTTTATATTTGCTCTAAAATATTGCTAACATTACCAGCTATTACATCACTCATTCCATGCACATATATTTACAACCATGTTTATACTGTGCATGTCATCTTAGAACACTATCAATAAATCAGTACTATATATTCGAGGGTTTTAACAATTAACTTATTCTAAAAACTATTGCATAATACTTTTAAAAGTAAAAAAAAAAATGCAGTAACAAAAAAAAAGTAAACACTTGTTCAGGGCATAATATCAAAGGACATCAATTAATGAGATCCTGGAAAGCAACAGCCAATTACAGGAAAATGCTGTGTGCTCTCATTGTTACATAAGGAAATGGGAAAAGAAAGTGTCAATAATTGTTTTCCAAGCTCTTTCATCTGTAATTTTCTCATAGGAATTATCCACTTTCTTCTTTGTCAAATACACTATTTTTGCAGCCGAAAATAACATTTCAAACATCAATTAACTTTCCTTACTCAAAAGGATCACTTTAAAAACATACAAGCATACCCATACTGAAGTCTGAAAGCCTCATCATTAAGCGATTTCCCTTCCTGTTTCACCTCTGTTTTTTCTTCTTTAGTATAACCCAAAATACTGTTTTGAGTTGGATCCAACCTGGCAAAATTTCATCTTTGCAAACTGTGCTAGAAAGCCAGTGAGACACCTTTAGCAAACAGGGTCTAACTGTCAGTAGGTTTGCTGAAAAGGCTTTTTGCATATTTAAGCAGAAATGTACTTCACTCCTCAAAACCCATTTTCTGCCTGAAATGAAATTATTTCATTAAGGGCATCTAAACCAGAGTGTCTACATAAATAAAGGAGAACTCTTAAAAAAATACTTACTTCAAATTTGAACCACTCAGAATTCCACTGAGGATTAAGTGATTTGGGATACACATCTGTTTTAAATGTTGTATTTCCAAATTTTACCTAAAAATACAACCATTCAATTATTAAGTAAGCTTAGAAACTCATTAAATCTACACATGCAAATAATTTTAAATACACATTTCAGTCTTAGAAACACACTGTTTTCTTTTCACTGAGAGTGGGGGCTTTTTTAATCGTTTAACATATATCAGTAACTTTCCATGTATCACCAACACTTCCAATAAATCTCTCTCTTGCACTATTAAAATTGTTTCTTTTCCTCCCCCAGTACTTAATGAGGTAAAAATATATATTGGTTATTCATATTCACTTGGTATCCCCTCTATGCCTTCTGTTTAGAAGTCCTGTAAGGAAAAGTATTCTAACTATAGTTTATGTCCTAGTACTGTTTTCTCTAAGGTTTCTAATTCAGCTTTACTAACAATTTATAAAGTAAGTAAAGAAATAAAATGGTGGCATTGGTAAATTTCTGTTATATATTTACAAAAACTCCCCATATACACACCAGAAAATAACTAAGCCATTCCCATTAACTCATGATATGCTGGACACATACCAGTAAATTCAGAACAGCAAGGGGGAAGCATCAGTTTTTACTTATTTCTTAAAATATAAAGTCTTCCAGGAAGCATATAGGGAAAAGGTTAGAGGGGTTACATACCTCTCTATATGCCCCTGTAACCTCCAGTTATCTTCTCCATACTTGTATTGATTAATTTACCTTCAGCCATATAACAGCCTATTGCAGGAATCTCCACAGGACTTCAGGATGACCCATAGGGTTGTTTGTTGGGTCTTTTCTGCTTTTTAGAAGAGTAAAATTGAATTTCTGTGCTGCTCCATGTATCAAGAAACTATGCTGTGCAGTGCAAGAGGCTTTATTTCACCACAGCTTTCATTCCAAACCATTTAGAAACACTTGCAGCTATATCTTTTAATTCATTCACAATTCTTAAGAATCATGAGCATGTTGATGTAAAAGAGTAAGTATTAAATGAATACTTTACATGTTTCAGGAATATGGTGATTATTTCTGCATAGGTGCATACTCCAATCCTAAAGAAATTCTGCACTTGTTTTAGTACATCCAGTTAATTTTAAAAGGCTAAAGTGCTGCAGAACCAGACTGAGTTCACACTGAACTCTGTAGATAACCATATATATAACTCTGTCAACAAAGCTCTGGACAGCCTTTGTGACCAAAGAAACAAATGAAAACAAGGTGGGGCTCCTTACTTGATTCCATTAACAGCAATGCTGTTTGAAAAGTAGTTACTTCAAAGTAAGCTTTGAAGATAAAATCCAGAGTGGTATGAAAACACTGGAGTAAGTAACCTTAGTATAAAAAAACATGTAGCTATCAAAAGGTGGATTGTAGCCTGTGTGCATACAGAAACTAACAACGGCACTGCCGCTTGGGTGTAGTCATCACACAAAGCAGTAGAATAAAGAGATACACATTTTAACTCAGCTACCTTCTATGCCAGAGGTTGCCAAGACACAAGGGCCCACAGCTCCACCCAACCTATTTTTACGTGTTATCTAGGGAGTAAATTAGTTCCCTTGAAGCCCGAGGCAGATGTAACTGAACTTCTCCAGTAGTCAAGCTAGTTCATTAAAGTTACTAGAGATAATCAAGCACAAAACGGATGTCTGCTGTAGAAATTTAGAAGTGCAATTAGAGGAGAAATACTGTTAATTTGCTCCAGGTCACAGGTGCTGGCAAAGTCCAAGTCATGCACAAACTGAGCCAAGTAAGAGCTCTCAAGTCTTTTCACATTTTCTCTTCTAATTCTAGATTTATATTACAAAATTTATTAAGGAAATTAAAGCCTAGTATTTAACTGGTACCTTAATGTTACTTCAGCTTTTAGTTTTTATTAAAGTGAAAATGTTTTGTTAAGGTTTTCAGCAACCTTATGCTGAAAAAAAACCCAATAGCTTCAAGTTCAATTTATTTTGACATAAATCTCACTTGTTGCCTTGCCTGCTCCACACATGGAATGGGTAGTTTCCACAGCCTAAGTAACGGCCCTAAAAATAAGACCCCACCTACTTATTTCTTTAGCCTTATTTGTGCCAAGACGCTAATGAAACTGCATAATTAGCCCAGCCAAGCAAATTATCTTTTTCAAAAGCTTCCTTTTCCTCTTCTGCTAAGCTACTCTCAAACCAGATGAATTTCCGAATCTATTTTCCAAATCTCATCAGCGAACTGTATTTCCTATTCCTGTTTTTCCTGTCTCATAGTAGCTCTCATCAAATTGCTATAGGCTGCCTATCAATTAAAAACTGACTGATAAGACATTTGAAACTGAACACTGAAATATTAAGTATAAATGATCGTCACAAAATAGAACTGTATGCTATTTCAGTTCCACTGAAAAACACATGAGAAATATTTTCATTTTATGACCAATTTACTGTCCAACTGAGCAATGCCCTTAGTGCCTACCATCACTTAAAATTTTAAGCACCAAACAACATCAGAACTTAGCCAAAAATCTATTTTGGTATTAATATTATCAGACTTTTCCATTTATAGAGTTCTAGAAAGATATTCTCTTCCTACCTTAATTCCAGCATTGCACCAACTGCTATTTGTGGTACAATCATGCATTTACATAAGCATTCCATTTTTAAACACCTCTTTGCTTTTTCTGACACTATGATTTCTGAAACTAGGGAATGTTAATGAAACGTTCTAAGCCATTCACTTTGGCAAGAGCAAATCATAAAGCAGAAGGATCAAGTCAATTTCACAGTCCCTTCCTGAGACCCTATACACTGCTTGTTACCTGGATGACTGGGAAGAAGATTGAGGTTAGGTACTTTTGGTGCAATAATGATTTCAACACATTAACAATATTTAATATTTGTCCAATAAAAACCTCTTTGAAGATATTTTAGAATTTTCGATACTTTGAATAGAAATATGGTCCTGCTATGGAAAGGGGTTGGATTCAATGTCTCCAGAGGTCCCTTACAACCCGTAACACTCCATGATTCTATGAAATCTGAATGATGGTCTTAAGAGTAAACCACTTCACACTTCATCTATTTGGAGAAGCAAATTACTTAAAACATGCTTTTACTATTTGTCCACCTTGCTTACAAAACATCTACCGAATCCTGAAATTGATTCCATTTGGCTGCCGTATCACCAAGAGCCATTCATCAACAACCTTCAGCAAAGAGAGGCTGAAAAATATAACAGCATTTCTAACATGCTGCCATTCAAACTCCACACGGCTGTCCGATAAAAATCGGCCCGAAGGGTAAAACCAGAAATTGCTTTAGAAACGTGCCCGCGGACACTGTCTCGGGGTGCTCCTTGGCCCCTGCCGCAGCGACTTCACGGGGCGCGCTCTCCCACCTGGCTGCGACGGGNCCTTTTGCCAGGGGAAGAGTGTCGCAGCGCCCTGCCGTGCAGCTCGCCCTTACCGCTGCCGGTACTGCTCCACCCCCCCGCCAAGATGGCGCCACGGGCACGGAGACCTCGCTGGAAGTCGAACGCCGACTCCTCGATGGGTTCTGTGCTAGCGCTGCGGCGGCGCTTCCGAGGGAAGTCAGCGTGCTTGAGCGCCGAGTCATCGATGCCCGTGACGGCCTCAGACGGTGGGGAGCAGCAGCAGTGGTGGCGGAGGAGTAGAGAGAGCGGGCTGGGCCGGGGCCGCCTCCAGCTTCCTTGTAGCCGGGCCGGGACCGAGACGCGCCTCTTCCCTATCGGGCCTTGTGTCTGCGTGGCCCCGAGTTGGGTGTCGCGCTAGGCGCGCCCAGCCCTTGGGCTGCGCTGCTGCTGCTGCTGCCGCCACCGCGCAGACCCCAGTGGGTTGCTCGGGCCCGCTCTGCCTCCGGCCTTCCCCAGGGAAGGAGTTGATGCAGCGTCGGGCTTGTTAAAGGGGAGGTGTGGAACGTGCGGATCTCCTGGCACTCGGTAGGAGAGTCCTTTAAACCAAACCCGTCCTGTTTGGTTTTGTAGGGTTTGTTTTGTTTTTTTCTTAAAGACAAACATTTGCAGTATTTGAGGGATTATGACTAGATTAAATGGAATTTAGTTATCAGAAATAGGATTTGATATGGTTCTTGTAGCCGGGCTTTGACTTTTTGATGCCTGAAAAGCTCTTTGTTTAGAAAAGAGGGCTTTGGAGGCCTGGGGCAAACCAAAGGAGCCAGGGAGTCACCAGGTGTGTGCCTATGGGCGGGATCTGCCTGAGAATCTGTGGGACCTGTTGTGTAGCCCTGCTGTGCTAGTGAACAGGAAAATAAAAGAGCCCTTGTGCTTTGATTAAGCAGTCCCCAGATGTTGAGCCAAATAGTAGATCTGGTTGGATTATTTTTCCCCTTCTTTCTAATCTTACAAAAAGACTAAATAATGTTACGAGTTGGAATGTGATCCTGCAAACACAAACCATATGAATGAAATACAGTAGCACGTGGCACAGCAGATGAATGTATAGGAGATCTTTCACTATCTGTCCTCAAGCTAGCTGCATTTAGCCTTACTAATATAGCGTCTCTTTAGCTTCTTTTGAAGTTATCTTTGGAACAGTTCATACTGTTCGCTAGTATTCATCATATCCAAGTAATTTGCAAACAGGCTATATGCATTTTACTTCTTCATCCACCCTTGTTTGATGGGAGTGCTGGAATGAGATGGTTCCCAAGGCAGGATAGCAGTCAAGAGCAAAGACTCAGGAGGGGAATTAAATCCAGAAAAGAAGCTACTAATATTAGGGGTTTAGTTCAGACCAGAAATATGCTTTTTGAATGGAATTTCTCAATCTCACCTGCTTAAATGTTGTTTTGGCTCATGTAATCGAGGAGTTACAGAGCATATGAACTGAATATTTTGTTTGGGTAAGACTGAACCTAGCAATACGCCAAATACGTTCTAGCTTTTGGGCTGTGGCAACAAATTAAAGACGGTATGAAATCAACTGCCCTGAAATGCATATGGTGTGGGTGCAAGGTCCTCAGCACCGTTTCACCCCAAACGTGGGCCACTGATCCACTACATTACTTTTTAACATGGTGATACCCGTGCCTTAGCTTCTCTGTTAGTAGAAGACTATTCAGCAGAAGATGGGACTGAAAAAAAACCCAGCCTTCTCTACTGCCCTTGTTGGATACAGCATTGTTTGGCCTTCATTGATTGGTGGTGTACCACTTTATAGCCCAAGATGGAGGGAGTGTAAGATAAGTTCTTGAATGCAATCAAGTAAAACCAACATAAGAGTCAACTTGGTCATATGTTCTGGTTTGGTTTTTTTAGGCAAAACACACACTTCTTTGTTTCATTTGCTAGCTGAATTATAATGCTACAGTTAGGAAACTGTGTGGTTACTGCAGTTTTGCAGCATGTCTTGTGATATGTAGAAATTTTTGGCAACTTCAAAGGATATGACTACTTGAAAAAAAAATCCTTAAATTTGGAATAGGTATTGCTAGCCCATTGAACAGAAGATTTAAACTGCCTGTACATTATAAACTAGGGGACACAAATGTAGATTAATTCTGTCTCTTTAGAGATGGGGAGGTGTCTCTAACAAATATGTTTGTAATACCAGCATCTTCCTGAACCTCTCTTCAGTTACTGAACAAACCAAACAAAACTCTGGAGTTTTTTATTGGTCACCAAAGACTGGTCAATTTGCCTGACTAATGGCCAGTTAATACAGTGAGAAACTGGCCAGATGCACTGCCTTGTTACGTACAATTGCTGCAGTTTGGAGCAGTCCTTAAGCAATTTAGGCATTATTGTACCAGCTACTTCCTGAAAGGGAAACAAACATTTATGACAAACTCTTTGAGGCAGGTTTTTGTAAACCTATAGCACTCCTGACTCCTAAAGACCTCTCTCATTTTCCCAGACAATCCACCTCAATGCTGCTTATTCTCAAACTTTAAAAAAAGAATTTTCTGATGTTAAAACTTGGGGGAGAGGGGGGGTGTCTGATGAAATGCATAATTGTTCTTGTCTTATCCAGTGAACCTAGAGAACAGATTATCCATTTAGAAATACTAGAAGACTCTTACTGGATTACACTGGTAAAAACTGGTACAGTCTTTTAGGTATCTTTGTTTTTTTAATTACAGCATCTGGGCCAGTAGGATTCACAGCTTAACTACCTGCTTTGGGAAAATTTGTCTCCTTTTCAAGTTATAAACTGATTTAATTTGCAGGCTCCTAGCTGTTATGAGATAGAAGAATCGTTCCCTTTATTCTTGAAAAGTTTTGTATGGATATTTTTTTACAGATTTACCATCTGTTTGTTTGGGGGGTTTTAACTGACTTGTTTGAAAGAAGTAACTTTAATTTTCCATTCATTCTTCGTGGGTCTTTTCATGCCTCTGAACACTTTTTATGAAGATTCTCTGAACAGACTATGTTTCTTTTTAGTGTAGTATCTCAAACAGGAAGTAAGAGTTCCAGGGAAGCTTTGCCAGGGGTGCCTAATGAACAGCTTTCTTTCTCTGGAATTATGAATTACAGCATAATAATAATACAGCAGTTACAGAATTGGCGAGTGTATTCGCCAGCTCTTTCAGCACCCTTGGGTGTAACTAATCTGGTCACACAGATTTGTGTGCATCCAAGTGGCACAGAAGGTCCCTGACCACCTCCTCATTAGTTGTGATAACCTCCTGTCTTCCCTCCCTGTGTCCCAGTTTATGAGGCTGGATGTCCAGGGGATAGCTCTCTTTTGAAAGACACTGTTTTGGCTCTCAGTTACTTGGGGAGGATCTTACGGGCTCCATTCTGCTGATTTTATTCATCCTGCTTTGCCTAAAGCTGCATCTCTCACTTTTTAGTCCTGATGCTGTAACTGTTAGGTAAAAATCAGTTTGTCATAGTAACTGATTTGTCTGATGGAATTAAAAGTATGAGTCTGGGTAATGGTATACACACGTGGTTTACTTTTGTCCTTTATCTATTCAAAGTCATTCTCAGGCTACTGGAAATAATTGAGGTCACATTGGTGACCGATGATAATAAAATCTATTCTTTTATATTACATAGAAACAGAATAAAGAACTTATTTGTAGATGGTTTCTGGGAATTAGTTTTTAAGGTTAAATCTTGTCAGGAAATTCAAATACTGTACTGGTGATAAAACAAAGAGATCCAGATAAATGTGCTAATATCCTATAATATGTATTAAAAAAGCGTATCCAATAAAAACTTTAATTCCAATGATAGTGTAAAATATTATTCCCATGGAGATCTGAATTGAATAAAACCTGTTTGGCTTTTGAGGAAAAACAAAACCCAAGAAGTATTCTCAAAAGAGTACATTAAGGAAGTAAAAAAAACAAGGCCCAATATGTGTTAGTCCTAAAATGATATTTCTGAAATGTTCGTGTACATTTGTTTCATGGATATCAGATTAAAATTTTCCTTTGGAATTGAGACCTCAGCACTTCATATTCTTTTGGATGTGACATCTTTCCAACAGTCTATGCAAGTAAATCTTCTGTTGACTTCAGCAGTTTGGGATTTAGTCCATATCAAGCAGTTTGTAAGAAGAGAAGCATCAAAATATTCTGGTTTATGTTGTTAGTTCTGTATGAATGTCTCAATTTCCATATAGACTTAAAAGAAATGGAATAAAATAAATATTCACAAAGATGGGAGTGTACACAATTACCTGTGGGGGAGAAGCAAACAACTGGATCTGATGTAATGTTCTCAGCTACTAATTGGATATCGCTTATCTTTCTCACGGGGAGGGAAATAACACTGCATACGACTTTGTGCGTTTTACCAGCGATGAGTGGCAATGGCATAATTGGGCTATCAGTTCACAGAGATTGCAGCAGAATCCTGCGTGCACAGCCTCTAGCAAAGATATTTAGTTACAAGCAGTACAATAAGAAGAGCTATTCAGAGTGCTGTGGTTTCAACACTGAGACTAAGCCTTAGTTAATTAGTCAACACGTAGTTAATAATTTAATTACAAGTAATTGTCAGCAGCAGTATCTGTATTGTTAGAAGATAATTACTCCTTCAGTGACACTTTCAGCATTCCCACCCTTCTTCCTTTAAGGGTTGAGACAAAAAAAACAACTGTCATTGTACTGTCTGTCAGACTTAGGCAGTTATTAAAACAGCTATATTTGCTGGTGGTTTTTCTGTTTGTTTGCTTTTAATTCTGCTTAACATTGTTGGTATTTTCCTTTTTGCCTGTATGTGTAATAAACACCTCGTTTATTCAGGTCTCATCTCAAACATAAAATATACCCATTCATTAATATTTCCATGTTGAAATTGCTGTCAGGATCAAAGATGATGACCCTGAAATTCTGAAGTAGGTTAATGCTTATTAAAGCTGTGGTTCTTGTGGTGTGTTTTGTCAGCAGCTATGGCCCAGGCAGCAAGAGTCATACATACTGCTCAGCAAGTCAGTCTGTGTCTCAGAGGAGACTATTTTTAAGTATAGTAACTCTGTGTGAACTATCTGTAGTCTTCCAGATCCTTCACAAGATATGCAAGTTATTTCCTGGTGCATTAAGGAGATTAAATTGGATTATAATCAAAACAATAAATCTTTGTATTCTAAAACATGGAGTGAATACAGCTCTTAATAACCATGTGATGACTCTGGTTCTTCTGTTCCATTTGGAATAGACATGAAGATGTGAGTTACTAAGCATTGAATTTTTTTAATGTATAACAATAAAAGCACATTAATGAAGCAAACCAGTGAGTTTTGTCTTTCAGCAGCATGAAATGCCTTATGTTCAGCTTCTTACAAAAGTGGAATGCAGGCTTCTATCTATACAGTGAGACTTGCTTGCTGTGAAAACATCTGCTACAGACTGGTTCACCTTAAGAGCTTAATTCTTATGACAAACAAAAGGAGACTGAAAAGGTTCATAATCTGAATTCCGTCTCCTCCCTGAGTACATAGGAAACAGAAAAGCTAGTCTCCTAGGCCAGGCTGGCAAAAGTTGGAAGCTTAAACTATAAGCTGGAAGTAATATCCTTATAGTTCCCTTTTCCACTACCCTTCAAAAGGTATGTGCTGCTACTGCAGAAAATGTCAGTCAAGATTGGTTTAAAAAAGCAGTCATAAATAAAGTCAGGGAATAAAGTCAGAGCAACTGTGATTGCTAAGAGATGAAGCACTTCACAAGCTAGGTTAGAAAAACTCCACAGTGGTGGGGGGAAAAGGTGAACAATTAGAAAAAAATGTTGTCTTTTCCACAGCTCTCAGGGAGGGGGTGTGGGCAGGAAGCTCTAACCAGAAGTCCCAATTTAATTTTGTGTTTTCTACTGAGAATGTTTATTATTTGGTGTAGCAAGAGACCATCGCTGCTGTTACAAGATTTGAGGCTCTGCACTGGTGAGTTCTGGTAATAAAATCTTTACCTGTGTAAGAAGCTGCACAGAAGTCTAAAGTAGAAAAGAGTCTTCTTATTCATGGCCGATGGGTCATTGGAACAATCAAGGTAACTTTCTTCTAACAAAGCAAATGTGGTTTTCAGTCATGTCATGATTCCTGAATGCATTCCTGAGTCCTGTCTGAGGTCAGAAGGAAGTATCCATTCACAGAGAAACCATAAAAGTTCCAGATCTACAGGATAATTGAAGCCCCACAAAGCACTTAAAAAATATGATTATAAAATCCTAATTTATATATAGCCATGGATTCATATAACTGACTTATGTACAGTGGAAAAGAGAGAAAATGGATAGTCTTAGTACTGACTCATTATCCAACTGGAATTAATCTAGTTCACTCTCTTGATTATTAATCATTGAAACAAACTCTTTATAATCGCTACTTACCACCTTACTTCTTAAGTAAAAATTCCTGTAGAGTAAAACCTGGCTAACTAAAGTAGAACCCCGCCACTTGTGCTTGTTCTTTGAGTACTATCTTAATTCATTCCTGACAGGGTTGTGTTCAATGCTGCATCTGACCCTGTTAACAGCAATTTATAGGGCTTTTGAAATACGAGGACAGTGTCTTCAAAGTACAGAAACTCTCATTCATCAGTCTTGTTCTGCCTTTCTTTGCTTTTATGTACAAGAGAATTATGATCATCACCTTGGCCTGTCTTGATAGCAGCTGAGGGAGGTACTGCTTTGATTTTAATAGCGGAGATTATTATGTACATCACAACTTGAGAACTATATGCTAAATACATTGCTTAATTATACATAATATTATACATAATAAGTCTGTAAAGTGACTGAGCATCTTCCAGTGCATGAAAGTTAAATATGGACCTTAAATAGGCAAGCCAGGAGCTAAAGGTGACATCAGGTAGGGGCAATGACATCCCCCATTAGTGTCATCCCACAGCACCCCAACAAGAGCTGAGCGGGTTCAGTTAACAGCCTGGTAATTAGCAATCAGATCTATAGTAGTGAGGCAGGTTGAAAGTCAAGACAATGCAGCAAGGGGAGGCTGTGACCTGCAAGGCTGGGTGCAGCCTTCCTACCAGAGCTCTCGGACAAGGACTAAGGAAGGAGCAAGGGCAGAGGACCTGAGC
Organism: Chloroceryle aenea; assembly: GCA_013399075.1. NCBI lineage: Eukaryota > Metazoa > Chordata > Aves > Coraciiformes > Cerylidae > Chloroceryle > Chloroceryle aenea. The sequence continues at coordinate 140,852 of VWZY01009651.1, forward strand.
TTATGCCCAGCTCCTTGCACGGGGGGCAGAAACTACAGAAGCCACAATTTAGAATTTTCTTCTTGCTTACCTATTTTCCCAAAATGTGGTGAACATGAATGTGGTACATTCATATTCACCCTGGGTGTTGAAAGATAAAGAGTGAGGGGAGAGATGGAAGGGATTGTGAAGGAAAATTATGGAGGAAGGTGAATACAGACGGGTGAGAGCAATTGGACCTGATCAAACTGTGTTGGTGTGTCCAGTTCCCTGAGGGTGTGCTGTTAAAAGTTGGAAGTTAAGGTAACTAGGCTGCTAGCTTGTACCAAACTATTTAGCAGCTGGGAAAATTCTGTTAAAATTAGAAATAAATTCATGTTTAACACAAAATAAGGGGACGCACTATGGTGACTTTAAGGAGTAACATAAAACTACTCTCTACAGTAGCTAAGAAGAGTTTTCATATACACAAGTATGTGCCATCATATACAAGCTGTGTCCTACAGTTTAGGCTCTTGGAATAAGAAAGATCTCTGCTATCTTGCCATTTCTAAATGTAAAGACTAAGAGCAGACCTGCCTTGACTAATTTTAACAGTCTAAAAGAGTCAGGGAGAAATAAGAATATTCCAGTACATCTGACCTCATTTTTAGATGTGTTTCCTTATTTTCTGTCATAATTTTACACCCCCAGTCTTGAGATATCTTACGAATGTCTTTCAGTAGTATGAAAACCTATGTGGATTCCTGATTTTTATTGCTGTGACTCCTGAACCCTCCACCAAAGAAAAGCAAGCATAATTGATGTAACTGATTTGCCAAGACAAGCCTCCACATCATTTTGCAAAGGTTAACTGACTGAAGAATTTGTTGCAAAGCTGTGATCTGTGTGAAAAAAGGGCCTTGATGATGTGGCTTTTTGGGGTTTTTGTTTGTTTGTTTGTTCATTTTTTTAAGGCCTAATTCTCACACAGCTTCTGAATCTAAAGAGTTAATGGCTATCAGCTCTAGTAGTGTATTTTATCCATGGTCTTCCTTTCCAGTGATTTTTCCACTTCTGTCAGAGATAATCTCCATCTCTATAAGTTTCAGTGCTTTAAATCAACAGATTAATCACTTAATCAGCCTTCACTTAATCATTTTGGAGGATTGTTTGGAAATTAAGACAGACCTGATATTATTTTAACCTTGTGATTGTTCACATATGTAGGGAAGCAGCATGATAGCATTGATCTTCAAGTTTACAAAAGCATGAACTGTCTTGGATAACATTTGAAACCTTTTTCTTCTGATATCTGCCACATAAGGTCTTGCATTATAAAGACGTGCATGTAGACCTTGGATTTGGTTTTTATGTGCCACAGAAATAAGACAACATGTGAATTATCACTGCAGATGATCACCTTCAGGTTGCCTGTTGGTGTGGTCAGACTACTCAATCAGAGCCAGTGGCTAGTGGAAAACTCTGCTAGGGGTGTACTGCTTATTCTCCGGGGCAGTAATTGTAATGCACCGTGTTATTAAGTGTTTGAGGTGAACACACATAATCTGTGTGACTGCCTTGTCCTTTGATATTCCTCCTAGCCACGTATTCTTAGCTCAGTGCCTTAGACTGAAGCAAGGCTGAGAACTAAAAGGCTGAAGCAAAAATCTCTTTGGGAGTGATGTTGCCAAGCAAGGGGAACTAAGAGATAAGTGTGGAAAGGATGATGACTCCCCCTGTCATTTTAAATATTTGCCTGTCCTTTGTAATTCATATCTTCTAAGTTTTGTTGCTCATCGGTGACTGTTAGATAAGCATATAAATTTGTTTTTATGGAGGCTTTTTGTTATCTGTGTGAAGAGAAAAAGTAACAATTTGATCTTTGATACGCAACCCCTGCAGCTATGATCTCTTCCAGTCTCAAACTGAGGCTTTGTTATCAGAGCACACTGTTACAGAAGTTATACTTCAAATCTACCAGTGATACTGAATGGATCCCAGAGGAAAGGGAACCTTCAGCTCATAAACCAGATATGTGTCACCATTTCATTTTCTCTTCTTGGTGGCTTTTTTTACGTTTCTTTTCACAGTCACTGAAAAGTACTTCGTTATGTGGTAAAATGCAATCCTTGCACACAGCTTTATTAACTGGCAGTTGCTAAATAGTGATGAACAAAATCAGTAGTTGAAGTTGATGCAGCTGAAAAGTAATCTGGAAAAAGAATAATTCCAGTTTAGCCACATCAGATGACCAGGCGGTCAGATACAGAGAAGTATCAAAACTCTTTACTAGCTGTGGGCTGGATGTAGACTGGGTTATGCAGAGAAGCATAACCCTTCTCACTATAAATGGCTGCAAAAGAAAACAGTAGGATGCTGAATGTAGAGTACATTCTCCACTTCCCCTCTCATGAGAATAAACGTGTGGGAATGTCTGGTATTTCTTAGAGATAATATGCTGCCCAGCATTAAGAAGTCCACTATTTGTGATTCAGTATCAACAAAGAGAGAGTTTTCAAGTTTCTTGTGATTTACCTATGCTTGTTGGTTTTGGTATTGTCTTTTTTTTTATATAAAAGATAATTCTTGTTGCTGTTACTTAAATGAAGGCTGTTTCAGAACTTTCCTGCATGATTAGAAATTTCCAGCTAGAGCTCCAATATCAGTGTATACCTATTTTATGCACACCAACATTGGGTTTTAGCCTAAATGGTCATTTTCCCTTTAGGATACATCTGTCCAGACACTTTAGTGATAGGTGGTTCTGTCCACACACAGCTTTTCTTGTCCTAGATGAAACTAGCCAAGCTCCAGGCTTCTCTTATCAGAAAATGGGGGCCTCCATTTACCTAATTATGTTGTTGTCCTTTATCCATACCTATTTCATCTTTCATACCTATTTTCATCTTTCATATATGGGACCAAAATTGTACATGGTGCTCTAGATGAGGCCTCAACAGTGCTTTGTATTATAAACCCCCTACTTCTGTATCTCATGTGCTTCTGTATGTGTAGGTGGTCCCTGCTGGGACTATCTTGCCCGATACATCCTAGGATTCCTTTTGTCTTTTTGATAAGCCTATCACATTTGTATGACAGGCAAGTTTATAAAAACAGAATAACGTCCTATTTGGGTGCAATTACAAAAACAGAGCTATAGAAACTGAAAGCTTGCCTATGTGTGTTCAACACATGCGGCACCAGTTGATATGCAGCTGGGCTTGTGTACAAAAAAACCCCAAACCCTGAGAATTATGCAGAGTCCTCTGAGGACCTGGATTTCCTCAGCAATCAATGAAGGGCTGGGGAGCTCATTAAAGGAGCAAAAAGGCTCAGTGGCAGAACTTCCTCTTCCCCTCAGATCTCCACGCCAACATGCAGCAGCATGTGTTGTGAATTCTCAATGGAGAAATAGGTTCTAACTCTTCCAGGGCACCAAGCTAAGAAATTAAAAAGTACTAAAGATGGCTATATTCTTGTTTTAATATATGTTTGAATATATACACAACGTAATATACTGCTCTTACTATGAATGTCTGCTGGTGTGTTTGCAGAAATTGTGGGTTTCCACCGAGGACGCTAAAAAATAATGTGATGATAGATGATATCAGTGATCCACTCTTCTGTTATCAGTAGTACCCAAGAAAATAAGGCTTCAAAAAAGAGGTGAACATATTCTAACATTCCCTGAAAATATACAGAGTGCAATAATAAATAAGTTTGGAAGAAAAAAATTCCCTCCTGACTTTGACCAATTTAGTTTATACCCTACAAGAATAAGATTTAATTACCTTTATCTTAATTATCCTTAACTTGGCATATGCAGTAACTGCAGTTATTATCAGCCATCAGATTATTCAGCCATAAAATTCACCTAAACTGCCCAAAGCACTATTTTCCATACACCTACCTCAGACAAAAAAATACTTTCCTTCATTCTAAATTCATTGGACAAAAAAAAAAAATTATTGCAGTGAATTCCATGTTTTGCTGATAAAGGACATAAAAGTCATGATTAGTTTTTGGAAAATGTTTCCATAGTCTATGTCTACAGAAACAGCTTATTTTTTAAATAGCTGTACTGTTTCTGCTCACCTTGTGTCCACATGGAAACAGCTCACAGAAAACTGGAATGAACTTTTTTTTTTTTTGTAAAATTGGGTCAAAGACATAAGAAGTGTATCTCTACAGCTGCTTCTGTGCCTGTTTCAACTACTTTTGAACTTTGAACTTAAGGTTCTCTATCATGAAGTTTTCCTGTAATTTCCTTCCCTCACCCCCAAATAGGGATTGTTGTTCCTTGTAGTGTTCAAAAAACCCAAACCCTCTAATAATTACATTTAATTTTCTACCCTTTTTTTTCTGATCTTGTTTACGCTTCCAGCAACTGCATCAAAAGTCTACTTTGTTCTTGCATTTGTGTTATGCTCTGTGATCCTTCCTATATGAGATTCAGATTTTGCCAGACTCTTCTGGCTAGATAAAACATCTTATTTGTGTGCTTTTCCTTCTGAGAGAAGCCTCACTTTTTAAGTGAAAATATCTAGAGAATTATGAGGATTAATTCTGAACAGCTAGCTGAGGAAAGAATGCTAAAAAACGCCACAAAGAAAAAGTTGAAGTACACCGAAGAAGAGCAGAAACAGAGAGTATTTCTGGAAGCAAATAAAGAGATTGCTTTATAAATGAGTAAGCAAGGGAGATGTTATTGTAGGAAAAAATCTTTTCTGTCAGAGGTTTGGTTTCTGTACTTTCATGTACACCCATTATTAAGGAGGCCTTTTCTTGGTGGAAAAGTTTTCCTCCCCGGTGGAGGAAATGTAAATCCCTGACTGTCAGAAAGTGAACTCCAAATAACTTGTGACATTAAATTCATCAATGGGATTTTAAAGGTGATTTTTTTTTTTAACGAGTTATGAGGGTTCATATGTCTGGGTTTATTCTACTTTCTTCATCACAGGTCCACATGAGGCATTGGCTTGTTAGTATCTGGCTGAGGCTGTGGCAGATCTGGTTTGGGGACACTTTAGGGATTACATAGAAGCTGACCTTGAGCCAATGACTTTGTGCAACTTGGCAAAGCAAAGACAGACAGTGATTTATTGAACTAGAAGTGACTGTCACAGCAGAGCTATCTCATGAGTTCCATTTGTCCTCCCCTAAGGATCTGTGAATGGTATGGCAGTTGTTTTTAAAAAGATACAATTCTGGGCAATTAATCCATGCAACTGTAGGATCAGTCACATCTACTTTTCAAATACTCCTTTACTATTGCTGCTTTTGTATATCTGTGGTTTTCTACCACTTTAAGCTTCCCAAATGTAGTGGGAAACAAATATTGTAAAGCAGGGAGTTCAGTGTTCAATACACTGGGTTTGGAAATGTTTCTGTCATTTACTCATCACAAAAAGACCAGTGGACAGCTTTTAAAATGGCTTTTAGAGATACATTTGATACATGATCAATAACTGCATAGCAATAGCTTCCCACTCTTTCTCTCCAGTGTAGGTAGCTGTTGATGCCAGAAAGATTATTTCTGCTAAAAAAGAGTTGGAAAAATGATGATCAGGAGAACATATTAGAATATAAATTACTTCAAGAGAAACTAAAAAAAAAACCCATTGCTCAAGTTCCCTACTTTTTTTTTTGCATTACAATATTACTTGTAACAGACATGCAGAAAAACTGCTGACTGGCTGCTTTGCTTACTCTAAGCATTCCTTTAATTCTGTAGATTAAGCAAACACATAGTTGCAAAGCATTAAAAAGTGATATTTTTTTTTCTATTATTACAGAAGAGGGAGTTGGATTAGAAAAAAAATAATTCCCCTGAGAAGTAAGGCCTCCAAAATAATCTTACAACGGAAAAAAACCCCAACAAACCAACAAACAAAAAGCCCCGAAATGAGTGATAATTAACAGAGCTAGTGGACATGCTGTTCTTTAAAAGTTAAAGACGTACATCAGTTGGAGACAGGCTATCAAATATCAGTAGGGAGAGCAGCAGGAAACTTTCCACTGAATGAAAGGGATAAAAAGAAGAAAAACAAGTCTCGGTTGCACTAACAGCTGACTAAGCTCCTGACATACTCGAAGCACAGCCAATTGTAACGAACAGCAGGGAAAATAATATCTCCTAACCAAAAATGCTGCTCATTTAGAAACATAAAGTTAAGCTTAAAAAAAACAAAAAAAAAAAAAAAAAAAACCACCAAAAAAGAAAAAAAAAANACCGCACAAAAGGAAAAACAAACAAAAATCCTCACAAAAAGCCCAAACCAAAACACAAAAAAACCCACAAAGAAACAACAAACAAACAAACAACAACACCCCCAAAAACACCAAACCAAACCAAAAACCGAAAACCACAACCAACCAAAGTAAATTTCAGAGTAACATTGAGGCAGAAGACACTCGGATCCCAGTAAAACAAAATGTTGCAGTGGCGAGGGGTTTGCAAAGATTTTTCTGCTGTACTCTGGGTGAACCTCAGCCTTTAGGGATTGTGGGCAAGGAGGCCCAGCTGACATAGAAATGCAAAATTCCAGTGTGTGAGAAAGAACTGGAGGCATTACTCTGCATCTCTGGTGCTTTTGAGAGAATGAGGTGGAAGCCCGAATGAATATTCTTTCCTTTTCACTTGTTAAAAGCTTTGCAGATTCAAACCAACCAGAAACGTTGTCACATCTTGAAGTGTAAAAGGCTGGAGAGTTCAGTCTGCTGCATAAACCAAAATATTTTAAGGGAAGATGAGAAAGGAACAGAATTGAGGAAGGTTGGGAATGATTAAGAGTAGGTATCTGCTTATGCTGCAGTGAATCTTCTAGTCTTCTTTCAAGGTATTTTGATGAAACTGAAACTCTGAATTCCACTTGCACTGTGAGTTCCTACTAAGACACAATGTTCTTCTGGTAGCAACTCTTGTAACCTTTCTCCTTGATTACCATCCGGCGTGGTTACTGCTTGTTGTCCAAACTGTCAGAAGCCAGGGTAGCAATTCTCCTCCCCTGCAGTCTGTGCGTCTGTGGTTGTTGAGCTCTACATCCCTCTGCGAGGGAAGACAGGGACTTTGACGAAGTTTGGCCTTTTACCCTGGGTATATTTGCTATCATTTTATTATATTGTCTTTATCTTATTATCATTTTATATTTCCAACTGGAATATATAGCTTTATTATCCCTAAACGTGAAATGTGATTTAGTGTTCCAAACTCTCCCTTATCAAAAATACAAATGAAGCTGACTAATTCAGTCATTTCCCATGCTTAGCAACAGTTGCAGAGAAGTCTGTAAAAGATATTTCTAGCCTATGATTAAATATCAGGCTCTTCTGAGCTGTTCCTCTCTTGTGCCCACTGTACTTTTTTGGCAACACCCTAAGACTCGATGCCTTGGGAGTAAATAAAATCTGTAGAATAAATAATGACATAAACAATAAAAACTGTAGGACTTTCAAAAGCAGCTGAAAATGGTGAGCTACAGCTTGTAAGTTTGGAATGGAAATACGAGTCTACTCTGAAAGTCAGATTTCCTTCTCCTGTAGCCCCTTGAGAGCAGGTGATTTTGCTACAGGGTGGAACCAGGGGGGTGCTGCCAGACCCTGGGATGCTCATGGGCTTTGATTGCCCTGTTTCAGCCTTCCCCAGGATGCTGTTTCAGCCCTAGTTCTTGCCTGGGGTGGTGGAATAAGTCATATTCTGCTGCCCTGGGGGGAGGTCCCCATACCTCCTGGTCCCCAGGGCGCTGCTGGGTGCAGCACCCCAAGTGTGGGTGGAACTTTCACTGTCACTAGGTGAGGGGTGACGGCAGCAAGGGAACAGTGCTCAGCTTTGAACTTTAATCCAAGCTCATGTGACCATACAGATGTACGTAGCTTGTTTCACTTCATTTGGCTCCTAATGAAGTAAACGGTGATAATTTTCCTGGTGACGGCAGTGGAAGCTGAACAGGCTGCTCAAAGGTCTGTTCCTCCAGAGTAACTGATTTTAACCAGGCTGGCGTACAACAAGAGAAGGAGAAGACCTCAAGGACATGAGAATTGTCTAAAAACAATGAAAAAACAATGCAAAAGATAGTGAAGTAAAGAAAAAAAAAAAAAAAAAAAAAAAAAAAAAAGAGAAAAAAAAAAAAAAAAAAAAAAAAAAGTGGGGTGGGGGGAACAAGAAACATGTCCATTATGGAACAAAAGAAAGAGCTCCAGAGAAGTGAAATGACTGCAGAGCCATGGACTCAATTTGGGGTGCTGTTGCTTGTTCCTTGGATGCAGAGCAGATCCTTCATTAAGCAGTTAAGTGCTTCCACTCTACTAGCAGAAAAGGATCAAAGCGTGAGAATACTACATGAGAAACAAGGCAAGGGAATCAAAAGATAGCAAAAGGAGGCAAAGTCTGAGCAGGGGATACTAAATTAAGTTATGCTAGTCAATTTTAATCCAGAGAAACTGGGCTTATGTACCTTTCAAATGTGAAGGGACCTCTCTCTTCTACCCAGCTGAGAAGTAGCAAAAGAAGAGATAAAAACCAAAACAAGCTCCTTGATAGACAGCAAGACAATGGATAAAAACTTAGCTTAACTATCCTTTCTTTCGGTGAGAAACAATAGTGATTCTTTCCATTTGTTCAGTAATTTCCATTTACAGGATTTCAAACTATCTTTTGGATTTAAATTCCCAGTGAAGTCCTAAAGTCACTCCTCAAGATATTAAAGGTGGTTAGACACAAAGTTCAGTCACATTAACCTTAATTCTGGAGGAAAAAGGCTATAAACAAGGATGTAAGTAAGGATTAGAGAAAAGATGCACACGGGGCACCATAAGTTAGTGTCCCAGCATTGCTCCTGGTTGTCTATCAATTTGATGTAAAGGAACTGGGTATAAGCATGAGGAAGCAGCAAAATTTCTGCATAATTTCTATGGGTTTTTTCATTCTCATCTTTGTGTTTGTTCAGCTTGGAGAAGAGAAAGCTCTGGGAAGACACTATTGCAGCCTTTGTGTTCTTAACGAGGGCCTATAAGAAAGATGGGACAGTATTTTTAGGAGGGCCTGTTGCAACAGGACAGGGGGTAATGGCTTTAAACTAAGGGGAGATTCAGACTGGATATAAGGATGAATTTTTTTACAGTGAGGGTGGAGAAACACTGGCACAGGTTGTCCAGAGAAGCGGTAGATGCCCCATCCCTGGAAACATTCAAGTCAAGTTGGACAGGGCTCTGGCGCAGCCTGATCTAGTTAAAGATGTCCCTGATCACTGCAGGGGTGGTTGGACTAGATGACCTTTAGAGGTCCCTTGCAACCCAAACCTTTGTATGATTCTATTTCTATTCTATGATTTTTGAAACTACCTAGAAAGTTGCTGGGAAAGGTGTTTTTCTGAGGAAGACACTGAAGCCAGTTTAGTAATTTCTTCTCTCACTGACACAGAATCACAACAAATTTCTGCTCTTTCCCTCCTCTTGTCCCTCTCATCTGCCCTGATTGTCACCCTTCTTTGCCTTTCCTTCTCCTTTATTATTGATTCAGGTTGAATGTGAATTGTCAGTCATTTATATGTGATAAACAGACTCTCAGTCTCTCATGAAAATTCAGTACACATCTTTTAATTGTATTAATTTAGTTCAGCTAACTTCCCTCCACACTTTTAATGCTATTAAATTGATTAGAGATTTCACTAGAGAATACAGAATGGCATTCTGCTAGTACCTTAAAAATAGCAATAAGTATTCTAGGCCTCTTTTACAGGATGTATAACATTTAAAAGCACATTTGATATTGTCATTGTTCACAGACGGTGTTTCAAAGTGCTGAGGTTTATGATTTTTCTTCATTTGATCAGTTGATGAAATGTTATAAAAGCCTGAATTTCTAAAAGATAAAAAAACCATTCAACTCCTCTTATATTGCTGCAGGTGAATTTATTCTTGCATGTAAGGCATCCTAAATCTGTGTGAGTTAACTCTCTTTAGATACTTACAGAGTATGTTTATTTGTTGACCTTGAGAAAAACACCAGGATATGTTAACATATGGTGGCATATGGTAACATTGGGGATATGTACACTTCAAGTTTATGCAAGGGTCAACTTGTAATTACTCTTCATATTTTAAAATTAAGATATGTCTATTAAAATGAATGCAGATGCTGGCCTTAATTATGATTTTCTGCCACTTTATTTAACCGGTACTTTTCAGTAGTGTAAGTACAAAGATTTTATCTTCTTTCTTCATACCCAGTGGCTACAATATTTTACAAATAGCCCCAAAGAAATATACAGTTTAGCCCCACCAGCATGGAGAAATTGCAGAATTCCTTGTTAAGCTGCTCATTTTGATTTAGCACCTGCTTAAGCATAAGCATATATTTGGTCCTACTGACTTCAGCAGGTTTTGTCAGGTTTTGTCTCTTAATTAGCATGCATGTTTAAGTGTTTTGCCCAGTTTCCTTAGGTTTCCTGAAGGACATGTAACTGGTTAACTACTCACGGCAGTTCAGCCTACAGTTCATGGACTCACATGGACAGCACAGAGGGAAGACACCTTTGTGTTCATCTGAAGGGGCCTTGGAGGTAACCAAACCTGTTGGCACAGATGTCCAGACTTCCACTAGAAGCTTCTGAGGTTTCCAGGTGAAACCCTAAAAGCTGAAAGATCTGAAAACCTCCAAGCTGTGTCACATCTGTCACTCCTGTTGTCACATTACATTACACACTGCACCACTCCCACGTTGGAAAAACTAGAGGAGTTAGATAGTCAGGACCTAAGTTATCACATGGAATCTGTCAAATGAGTGTCCCTAACTGGTAGCCTACTAGAAAATTAAGCCATAAACCCACACTGAGCATTGAGGCTTTTACTCTGCTATAGTAGCTTTCAAAATACACTTGAAAAAGCTATAACCTATTATTCCATCAAGTAACTTGAGCAAGAGGAGGGTTTTTACCATTTCAACAACATTCCAAGCAGTATCCATCTTAGAGAAATTTGTGACCTGTCAAGATTTTTATAAAATAATCTATTTCAAGCCAGTCTTCACCACGATTAAAATGAAATCTGTTTATAGAGTACAGTAAACGTATGACAGAACTATCAACTTTGTGTGTTGAGAGTGGTTGCTGGTAAATCAATATGGATGCTAGTCCACCAGGCACTTTAAAAATCAATATAATAAATAATTGTAAGAGTTGAATTACAGTTCGACACTGTGTGTACAGAGATGTGATTCATCTTGACACAAATAATATGTGCTGGGTAATCAACAGAGATGACATTCTTTAAAGCACCAAAGAAAGCATGCAATCAAAGGACTGGAAGTCAAAAACCATTTCCAGGCCCACTGACTGACTGGTCTAATGGCAGATTTAACCTTCTGATAACTCAATTTTTGTATTTGTGAGATTAGGAGAATAGAAAGTATGTTGAGACTCTCTGCTATGCAAAATGTTATTAAAACTACTTATGGCTAGGAGGGGTAAATTTCCCATTTGTAGTCACACTAATGCACCAAGTTCTTGTGAAGCAATTACTGAATTACTGGATGTGGAAAGCAGCCAGAACTGCACCTGAGAAGTGAAAACTGGTTCTGAGCCTGATACTGCTCTTTCCTTTGCACTTTTTTTCTTTTTTAAGATCTTATAAAGCATCCAGCACTGACCTAAAGGCAAGGTGAAAAGTGTAGGAATAAAACAAAATGGCACAACCTGGTTTCTGATTAGGAGGAGGAAAGGTGAATGGTAGGACAGCGAGGATGAGCAGGTCGGACAGGCTGTATGTAGTCAGTATCCAGATCACCTGGTAGAGCACAGGCCTGGAAGAGAACTAAAGCACCTTGTTTTCTTCAGTTCCACATTGTGTGCATATCTATGGTCAGGCTTAGAATGACTTTAACTTAATATGGTGTCCCTACAAAAATACCAGACATTAAAACACGTTCACTTTATTCCTGAGCCCTTACTTAATGTAAAATAAGGTCTTTCTAAGAGTAGCAGCTGACCTTGTAGGCTGTGAGGAACCCACTAGACTTCCCACTAGTGAATTTCACAGTTTATAGGGTACAGGCGTCAGGAAATGGGAAAAGAAAATTTGGTTTTTTTTTTCAAAAAAGGAAAAAGTACTATTTTTTGAAACTTGAGAAAGAGTCACAGTCTTCAGAAGATGTTTTCTGGGATTTGATTTGAACATAGCAAATACTTGCAGAAGATAAAAAGTAAAAAGGAAAGGAATGAGGGTGAGTACCTAGCTATAACTTCTGTTGAAGTGTCAGGAATTAAGAATTCTCAATACTCTTGGGGAACAAGACAAAAAGATGTGTCTATACCTTGACCAGAAAGATGAAAGTGCTACTGCCCAAGTGGTCATGGTTTTCATCTAGTTAATAAATATTTAGTATGAATGAGCTCAGTTTTCCAAACAATCTAAGTACCTTGGCTGCTCCAACTTCCCCCCCTTTATGTTTAAAATATACTCACAACTGACTTCTGGAAATTTAGTCAGACTTGGGTAAGTTGCAAAGGCTTCTCACAGTTACCAACCAAGTACTGCATTCAGCATTAGCAAGACTGAATCTCTGTTTAGACCAGTTCTTGTTGAAATTAACTTAAGGAATCTGGAGCATTCAACCTTTGATATTTTATTTCAACAAAAATGTCACTTTGCCCTTAATCTGTAAATGTCTTAGTTTATAATCTACCACACTGCCTGGGCAGAAGCAGAGGGCACCATGTATCACATGCTTGATCAGGTAGAGCGATATCATGCTCCTGTGGTAATACTCATAGGACTGAACAATGTGTAAAGGTGAATGTGTTTAAAGATTTTTTTTTTTTTAATTTGAAAAATAAAGAGTTTAACTTTCAAAATGTCCTTACTTTTACAGAAGAAAAAGTGGAGCAGCAACTGGAAGAAATGGTTATGTCCCATCAGGTGAGATGGAGAAAGAGGATTTTAAGTAAATTGTGGGTCAGTGTATATAAAAGACAGACACAAAATAACAGGAAGGAGAGTTACAAAAGTTGAAACAGTATTTTTTTTTAGGGAACAGAGCAAACTAAAACAAGTCAAAAGCATGTTACCGTTATAAATGTATACAAGCTATAACATTTACATCGGGAAATTTTACAACATTTGAAATTGATACAGACTCCTATATTCTCCTTTTAATCCTTGATAGAAAACAAGGCTATTAATATAAAAGAACATATTTACGCTAATAACACCAACCCAGAGACATTGCATTGTCATTTAGAATACAACTGTTTATTATTGAACTCTCACAAAGATTGAGTCCTGTCTCTGAAGATTTTAAACACTTGGTCTGGACCAGGGTTTAGACAGAAGATCTAAAGAAAGTTTAGAAGAAGATACTAATATTAATGATCATGAGGAATGAGAGAGAAAAAAAAATATGTAAGAAGAAAATTACTTGAAAAATTGTTGACAGACTATTCCAAATGTTTTATCCTGTCTGAGGGGAAAGATATGCAGGTGAGTGAAGAAGGAAGAAATATTAGGGTAAGGTGAGGTGTTTAATAGAAATAATAGAAATAGGGAAAAAACTGCAGAACTCTTTGGTGTCAAGACAACAGCAGCTCTTGGTAAAAGATGAGACACGTTCACAAGTAGAGGGTCGTAGGTGACAGAGTGGACAGGTTACTAATGCACTTCTGGAGAGGAATGTGTATGGTATTAATGAGAACTAAACCTGTAGAACTCTTTCCTTCATGGCAATGTCCATTTTGAACCTAAATTACAACCCTCTCCCCCTGATCTGGGTCTATTTATAGTAACAACTCTTCAGACTTCTGTTAGTACACTTCTTGTGTCTTAGGTTATCTTCATAAACTTGCTTTATAATAGAGGATCTTCTTGAGTCTTCAGTGTTTCCTGTGTGGGAAGATCACAGAATGTGAAAAGAGGCTGCTGGTTGTAGGAGTATTAGGGGTAGCATGAAAATATTTCTAAAAATACACAATCACTTGTTCCTTTTTATTACACCACCCCCACCCCACCCCACCCCCCCTTA
>VWZY01009651.1:156100-173972 GCA_013399075.1 Chloroceryle aenea
GCTCTGCTTGCGGGGGGCGGGGGCCGCCGGGGCGCTCCCCTGGGCGCCATTGGCGACGGAGCCCTTGTCGGGCTGTCCCCACGCCGCCGCCGGTAATAAATAAATGCAGATATGTGCCGTGGGTCGCTGCGGGGTTTGGTTTTAGGCTGACCGTATCTCGACAAGTGTCAGCCCCATTAACGTCGTTGCTTGCATCTCCTGGTCTCGCCCGTATGCAGAAGTGCCGCCGCTTAGTCGCTGGTATCCTCTAGGTGAGCAATCATTCATATTTATGACGAGTCATCTGCTGGAGGATTGGCTGCTTTTGTGATTCTAGAATATACTTACCCTGGACCTACGCAAGTCTTTAAGTCCATTTGTCTGGCTAAAATAGCGGTTCTGTTGCAGCCTATCTTTAGTTGAGCATTTCGTTATGTGCTCTTAAACTGTTATTCAGCAGCTACTAATATCTGTAATCTGTGAGGAGAGCTGCTGGAACTAATATGTGTAGAAGAACTGAGCACATTGAGGTAATAGCATGTAAATCGACTGAAATTTTCTGAAGTTTCTTGATAGGAAAAGAAACAATGTGATGCACGAGAGTCTAGTTAGTATGAAGGAAAACTAATGAGGGTTTTCTAAGTCACTTCTTTGAGGGCTGCAGCCATAAGTTAAGGACAGTCCCAACAAAGAAAACAGCTTTACAACATGTAATACTAAATAGAGTATGTTATGCATAGAATGCATTGAGTTGGAAGGGATCTATTGAGGAACGTCAAGTCCAACTCCCTGTTCCTTGTAGGACTACCTTAAGTTAAACATGGTTTTGTTCCTTTCATTCTCTTGTGAGGGTACTTCTCAACAGAATAATTTTCTTTCTTTCTTACAGGAATGCTAATAAATGAAACTGAAACATTTTCTTACTGAGGAGGGATGACTAACCTTTTGGAAAAATTCCAGTAGGTTTAAGGAGAAAAAAAAGGCACAACAAAAAAATCCCACAACACAAAAACACAACAAACATTGCAAAAAAAAATCCAAACCAACAAACAAACAAAAAATATCCAAACTAGCAAACCTCCCACTACTTCCTTCCTCTGTCACCCTTCTTGGAAGAGGCAGTTAACAGAATACAAACTACCAGTACCACTGGTGTGAAACGGGAACTCATTTGATGGGTCATGTAATTTAATTTAATAGACTACTGTTTGTAGTTAGAGGTTTGTCTTAAAAATTGTCCAACTTTTGTTTCAACTAAGTTTCTTTTATACCAAACACTTTTTAACTCACTTTTTTCCTTTCAAACAGCAGAAGAATGGCCTATTCATGAAGCTTTCCAGTAACCTTTTATTTTTAACTCTTTAGTCTGTGTTTAAAGTGCTATGTGTACATAACAAGCAAGGATGTGTGTAGTTTGAAACTAGTTCTGCTACCACTATTGCTGCTGCAATCTGTTACACATGCACTGGATACAGTAAGACGCTGAAATAAGGTGACTGATTTTTAGGAGAATAGGGTGAACCAAAGTTCTGTCTTGGAGTGCTCTCATTAGAGGGGTATATATTTAGGAGGGAGATGAAAATGAAAACCATGTATTGCATGGTAAATCCTCTTGACTAATCTGAAACAGCATCATCCTAGCAAAGAACATTCATCAGTGGCACAAAGCTACTGCTGCTTCTCTTAATCTCTGCTGCTAGCTACCCTAGCTACCTTTGCTCTTGAGACTTCTTGGGTCAGAACAATAAGTAAAAAGTTGAAGGGTCCAGAGTTTGACTTCAGAAAGTTAAATTCTAATGCAAAAATTTGCTGCTGTATTTCAAATTGTTTAGTTAGCTAAATAATTTTGAAACAGTGTGGTTAGAAGATTTTAGTGCTTGAACCTCACTTTCTGTAAGACTTACAAATATCTAAAATCATGAATATGTTTTAACATTCTTAAATTATCTGCATCATTACATAGAAGTACAGCAGAGGATGAAAATAATGTAAATTTTCAGTCCTTAAATTGTTCTTTTCTTGCATTATTTTATCAAAAGTCTGTGGAATCCATAAGCATAACCAATTATTTGCTGAGTTACAAGAATCTCTACTGTAATATTAGTCTCCTCTAGCTGAAGTTATATGTGAATATTATCACTATGAAACAGAAATAGTCAAATTCTTTTACACTGGTAAGGAGAAACAAAATTTTTCTGTGTAAATACTGATCTTCTTGTAGGTTGTTTTGTGCAGTTGTCATCTGAGGATGCACTAGGAGAATATTCTTCATAAGCATGATGAAAAATATATATTAATTTTTCTTTGGACTTTTTTCTGACAAACAAAAATCTTGTCACACACATAGATCAGAATCAGTTCTTGAAAGGGGTTACGTATTTCTAATGTTTTATAACAGCCTATTGAATGTAATTTTATTTTGCATTTATATTGAGAATACAGAGGATGTGAAACTTTAGTTAAGACCTTAAGAAAAAAAAAATAAACAAACAAAAGCCAAACCCACACACCATGGTAAGCTGCAGAGTTGATGGCTTGGTAGCCAAAATAAAAGGTCTAAGTGATACTATATAGTGTAGGTAGTGGTGGTGTTGCTGTCTCCGTGCTACTGTCGTGCCAGGACACCCCAAGAGTTTTTATCAGCAAACAACTAGTTCAGCCTATGGCTGAACTTAGGATGGCATGGTGCTGTTAACTTACTGTCTCCCTGCTAGCCTTGGAACTTTGAATACCAAATGGTCATGTTCATGATCCTCTCACCACCGAAATCACACAGGTAGTGGCTTTCACCTGCTGAGTGTAATGATCTTGAGGATATGGCTTCAGAGCTTGGAGACCTCCGACTGGTGTTTTTTGTAAGCTGAATATATGAGAATTCATCTCAGAACTGTTTTTTTTCCAGTAATTGTGCTTTGTCCTTCTTTAATGAATAGCTAGAGAAAGAAGAGATGGAGAAATAACTATTGTTTCAAGAAATTAGAGAGAGATGTAAATTTGTGGATGTGCCTCTCTAGACTACTTTTCCAGAAAAAAAAGTTGCATCTTAGAATAGGAACTTGGAAGTTTTTGTGAGCATTAAAGCAGCATGTATTAAAAGTCTGTTCCTTTCTGGGCATCCTAATGCGCGATCTGGGGTTTCAGCAACAGAAATGGGGAATCCCTACTTTTTTTTTATGCTGAAATTTCCCATCACTGTTCTTTTTCTACAGTAGTACAGTATTGCCTTCTGTATTTCTCCTATGAATATAATAACAGTCCAGAAGGATTAAGATCTGCTTGGCTTTACAGCTCTTCTGTGAGTGATAAGTGCTTTCTTCTTTGTCCTCTGGCACTATTTTTGCCTGTTCGTGCTTGTTGCATGTGATCATAATTTCGTTCTTAATCTTTCAAACACTTGGAACAGTAGGATCTGATAGAAGCTTTTCTTTGACCACCTGCTTATGAGATAGGAACATGTTTACCACGTGCCCTGTTCAGGAATCTAATAACCTGATTGTTGCTGATAAAGAGTGCTTTTAGGGTAGACTGTCTCAAAGATGTTTTGTGTCTTGGCCGAGTTTGCTCTTCCTCGACTCAGTTGACCTGTCTTGTCTCTATCAAGTGCTGGTTTCTGAGACATCATCTGAGTAACTCGGGTTTATTTGTACCTTTCTTGCCTTCACACTGCATTTCAGTAAGCAGTTTCTATTCCTTCATAAGAGCTAGAAAGCCTTGACTTCAAGCTAGATCTCTGACTGGATTGTGGGCTGGTATAAATACCATTTCCAGAAATGTTTTCAGCATTTATTTTTAGTTTGTGTCACCTCACTTTGTGATATGTACTTACCATGTTATAGTAAGCACTTTGAATAATTGCATCTTTGCAGATTACAAGAGTACCAGAATCTTGCTGTATTTTTTATGCATTACATTATGTTCTTGACTACCATTGTCTGTATTTTTTTATTTCCAGAATTTTCTACCTGCTCTTCATAACATCTGTAGATTTTTCCATCTTCTTCCACACACCCTTGAGATTTTACTGATTATCTTCTCCATGTCATCAGAGTCCATTCTCTGTGCTGCTCTACTGATGCTTTTGTTACAGAACTCTTCTTTTGCTCTGCTACATTTTCAGGTTATGCTTTGCTCTGCTACATTTTCAGCTTATGCTTCAGGCAAGGCATTCTAAGCTTATTCTTTATTCTTCTATTCAGAATGCCTTTCCTGCATTTAAAGTGAGTATTACTTCCGTTCTGGTAGAAAACACTGGATGTCTTCTCATGATGGAATATGGAAATTTTCTACTCTGAATAATGTTACTGAAAAAGTAAGCAAACCCTTCTGCTTTTTTTTTAAGAAGCAATAACTAAAATGCTCCTGGGTGTAAATAATTACTTAGAGCAGCATGTTACAAATAGATGCTAATGAGAAGTAGAGTTCCTAAATTATCAGTTGAGGGAGTCCAATTTCCTTGTTGTAGATTTCTTTTTATTAACACTAATGAGACTTATTTTAAGGGAGTAACAGACCTGTGCAACATGACAAAAGCTGTATGGTGGCCAGAAGTTTCTTTTTAACAGCATAAGCAAGTCAATTTCTTACTTTTCCTTTGCATCAGCACTTTTTTTTTTCCAGTAGTATTACTATTTCTGATGACCTTGGAGCCTTTTCCATGGTACATTTTTACATGGAGAGAAAGGAGAGTTTCATTAACAGGTTTTGTAAGAAGTAAAAATGGTAGCACAAGTTGCAGTGATAAAAATTAATTGGGTTTTATTGCCTATTTTGTTTGCTACCTTTTCCATTCAGTAAAGACAATAGACTTTTTCAGAGAGGGCGGTGAATTTTATAGTTACTGGGTTTGATCCTTCTTAGTTCAACATAAATTTCACTTTTCTTTTGTCCCTACAGTGACAGGATTAGAACTTTTTCTAATGACACTTTTCAGAGGTTTTCATTTAAGTATGCCAGATGAGATGCCTTTTAATTGGCTTGACAATTCAATGTAAATCACTTCTACAAAGTACTCCTTAAACATTTTAATGACTTAATTCTGGTTTTAGGCTAAAATGTATGAGAATCTTCTACATTGACTTCCCATCTTGGAGTGCTGTGTCCTTTTCTCGGCTCACTGGAGCAAGTTCAGCAACAGTCTGTGAAGATGAGAGGGACTGGAACATCTTTCAGTTTTCCCCTCTACTCTGCACTAGTGAGACCACATTTAGAGCATTGTGTTAAGTTCTGGTCTTCCCATTCAAGAGGGAAAGGGAAGTACTAGAGAAGAGTCCAATGAAGATGCTGAAGGGACTGGAACGTCTCTCTGATAAGGAAAGGCTGAGAGCCCTGGGGCTGTTTAGCCTGGAAAAGAGAAGATTGAGAGGGGATCTTAATGTTTATAAAAATCTGAAGGGTGGGTGCCCAATAGAAGGGGCCAGTCTCTTTTCAGTGGTGCCCCGTGATAGGACAAGAGATAGTGGTAGCAAGGGGAAACACAGGAAGCTTTGCCTCAGCATGAGGAAAAACTTCTTTACTGTGAGAGTGACAGAGCCTGGAACAGGCTGCCCAGAGAGGCTGGGGAGTCTCCTTCTCTGGAGTCTTTCAAGACCCACCTGGATCTGTTCCTGTTTGGCCTGCCCTGGGTGTTCTGCTCTGTCATGGGTNTTTAATGACTTAATTCTGGTTTTAGGCTAAAATGTATGAGAATCTTCTACATTGACTTCCCATCTTGGAGTGCTGTGTCCTTTTCTCGGCTCACTGGAGCAAGTTCAGCAACAGTCTGTGAAGATGAGAGGGACTGGAACATCTTTCAGTTTTCCCCTCTACTCTGCACTAGTGAGACCACATTTAGAGCATTGTGTTAAGTTCTGGTCTTCCCATTCAAGAGGGAAAGGGAAGTACTAGAGAAGAGTCCAATGAAGATGCTGAAGGGACTGGAACGTCTCTCTGATAAGGAAAGGCTGAGAGCCCTGGGGCTGTTTAGCCTGGAAAAGAGAAGATTGAGAGGGGATCTTAATGTTTATAAAAATCTGAAGGGTGGGTGCCCAATAGAAGGGGCCAGTCTCTTGTCAGTGGTGCCCCGTGATAGGACAAGAGATAGTGGTAGCAAGGGGAAACACAGGAAGCTTTGCCTCAGCATGAGGAAAAACTTCTTTACTGTGAGAGTGACAGAGCCTGGAACAGGCTGCCCAGAGAGGCTGGGGAGTCTCCTTCTCTGGAGACTTTCAAGACCCACCTGGATCTGTTCCTGTGTGGCCTGCCCTGGGTGTTCTGCTCTGTCATGGGTTTGGACTCCGTGATCTCCAGAGGTATCCCAACCTCTCCCATTCTTCATTAATTGTCTCTTATTTTGGGCTACTAAAATAATTGCTAGTAAAAAAAGTGTCAATAATTGTAAAGTCTTAATTTTGAGTCAATTAAGGAGGATTTGTAAGCAGGTTTATTTGAATTTATGGTTACCCTGTGTGTATGAAAGGTATGATTTGCTGAACCTACTTCTGCAAGTTAAGTGCTTAAGAAAAGGGAGGAGTATCTTCATCTCCTCTGCTATTCTGCTTTTTCTTTGGGAACTTGAGCTGTTTCTTGCTATTTGTCATGGCAACTAAGGCTTCCCTAGTCACTTTCTGCATGCACTTGTTTTTTCACCTGATCACATAGGGGTGCTATGGAAAGCAAGACAGAATAGCTAAACCAGCATCTTCCACTGTGAAAGGATTGTATTTTCCTAAGTGGGGAGACATGACCAAACTTCTTTAGGAGAAGTGTTTTAAATGTCTAATGCTCAATTTCTCCAAACCTGTGGGATTTGTAGATAACCTGCCATAAGTATTTGAATGATACTAACTTACCTTTCAAAATAAATGCTACCTTTTGAAGGGGGGAAAAAAATGTCAGTTTCTGAATTGTTTTACTTTAAAAACAAAACCACCTTCTCCCATCCCCCAAAACAAACAAAACCACAAACACAATCCCTAAAAAACCAACCAACCAAAACCCACAAAACAAACAAAAAAGAAACAAACCTTACCCAACTGTCTTAAGGTTCTGAGGAATGATGGTGCCTAAAGAGAAGTTGACTTTTGTTGACATGTATCTTTAATAAAAGTACTTTTTCATTAAATATTAAGGTTTAGTATAAGGTCTGAAATGCAATAGCCTGCTCCATTTGTCAGTATTTTTGTTCTGGGTCTGGTTTAGGACTTGAGGAAGACGGCAACATGGGAGGATAGTATGAACGTACATCACCAAATAAGGAACTCAAACTTGTCAATGAATGCTTAGTATTCTGATAAATAGGTTTTATTTTTCTGTTATTTCCTGGAATTAAAAAAAAAAATAATAAATCTACTCAGGGTCTTGAGGTTGCCTTTCAATAAAAGCTGCTGAATTTGAAAAGGTTCTAACAAGGGTCATGAGGCTGTATCTCTGTTCTTCTCTTGTGCACATGCCAGAAGAGTTAGCTAAATGAGAATGAATGGTGGAAGTGCTTTCTAAAGAAAGATGTTAAGTTAAACTTGCAGCATGTCCACCTAAGGGAAAATTGTGTATGCCTTAAACTGTGTATGTTGACTGACTTGAAGCTACTTCTTGCTTGTTTTAATGCAAGGTTGTCAAAGGAGGTTCTGTGCTTTGTGAGAAAGTTTATTCTTTTAAGTTTTAACTGGGGTTTTGGGGACAGTGGAGTGGGATAAGAGGCAGTGACTGTAAACAATAAAAAATATACTTGATTATAAATTACAGTTGTTATGAGAACCCTGACTTTAAATTGTTTAGTTAGGTTTAAGAGTGCAGGAGACTGTTCAGTGGTTATGAAAACATTGGTGTTCTTCCTTGTGATGTTGCTTGTCACCTGAAAATGTTAATGGCTTGTCCTTCAGTCACCTAACAGCTGGGGTTAATATGAGGGGTAGTGCTCATCAAGCAAGTTTTAAGCATTCAGACTGAGTTGACAGTGTGGAGAGTTTAAAAGTGCCAAACATCTGTTTTCAGAGCTGTAAAACTGTCCTGGATTGTAAGAGGAGATTAAGAACTTCTCTGTGACTCTTGCAGGCATGAAGCAGGATTTCAGCTGCAAACTGGGTGCACACAGCCCACGAACTCAGGATCTAGTCTGCTTGTCAGGTAGCATCTGCAAGAGTTCAGCTTGAGTAGTGACCATATTAGGCCTCATCATCAAATATGAAAGCAGAAGCAGCATTTAAGGAGCAGTTTATGGGTGTGGGGTTTTGTTCTTCAGTCTGACCCCACCCTTCATAGCTGGAAACTTGTAGTATCTGTATCTCCATCAATATTTGAAAGGCAGTAAGGAGGTTGTCATTAGATGTAAACATCATGTTCAAAAAATGCTCTTGTTTTTATGGAAAGTTACTTAATCATCACAGTGTTCAGACATCAATGATGAGACTTTTCAAAGTCCAGTACATTACGGAGCTTTAAAGATTACATTTATATACATCTTAATTATAAGGATTTAAAATGCTTTAAAAATATTTTAAATGATTTCTACCAGCTGTGAGATAAAACAGGAGGTTAGTGGGTCTTGTCAGAAGCTTTTAAAGTGGAATGGTATGTGAGGCTGAAGGCTAGAGTTAAAATTTAAGGACTCTCTCAAATGTGTAGTTGAGCCAAAGTGTCTTCAGGAGTTTTTCCTCCCTCAGTAAAACCTCAAAGACAGTGGGAAGATAACCACAGGACTGATACTGTTTCTGACCTGAATTTTGCCCTTTAAAAGGTGTAGTTTGAACTTCAGGAGTATCATCTTCTGGTTGTGTGCTGATCAGCAAATACTGAAATTCTGTGCTACATGCTGAAATTCTGTGCTATGTGAAAATTATTTTCGTTTTTGTGCTGCCTGCATTTATGACTGGTTTTGTACTGGTTTAGGATTGCTGCCTTTTGGGGGATTTGGTTTCAGTCATTTTAATCCATCAGTTTCAGAGTGGTCATTTGGAAACTCATTTTATGGTACTGAGCTTTCTGTTGCTGCCTTTTATGTGTAGCATTTCTGTACTTTACTGTAGCATGTTCTCATATTTTCCTTTTTAAGAGATTTTTAAATCTTAAAGAATCAATTTTCTTCACAATTTTCCTGTACCGTAAAGACTTCTGTAAGGCTTCCTCTAGTAAATGTTTTTGAGAACTAAAGAATAACCCTGCTTTCTTTCCCTGCATGCTGAAAAGGCAGGTCTGAGTTGCTTATGCATTGCTCTTCCTTTTCAGCTCTTCACCGATGGAATCACCAATAAATTAATTGGCTGCTACGTGGGTGATGTAACGGACGATGTTGTTCTGGTTAGGATCTACGGAAACAAAACTGAGCTCTTAGTAGATCGTGATGAGGAAGTGAAGAGTTTCCGCGTGCTGCAGGCCCATGGCTGTGCACCTCAACTGTACTGTACTTTCAATAATGGTCTGTGCTATGAGTTCATGCAGGGAGAAGCACTGGACCCAGAGCATGTATGCAATCCAGGTATTTTCAGGTAACCATTTAATTTTTTTAATATTACTATTTATGATTATGATTATGCATTTATGGTGTTTTGTCAGGCCCAAAGGATCTTAAGCTTAGTCTGTAAGCAGGCTGAAAAGAAGTATATCTGTAAGCCAGCACTGAGGTGATGTTCACACTCTTACCAGCTCACTGTCCTCTGTCGTAGTTGTTCAGCACAAATACCATGATAAATGATCTTTGCTGCCTCACCAGAAGACAATATTGGAGGTTTGCTTATTGTGCGTATTCACACTTGTACATTGCCATTAGGGAGATTATTTAACATAGGGGCAGGACTTGATTAAAGCAAGCACTCTAGCTCTGTTTCTCATACATGCCTTTTGTGAATTAAGTTCAAGATAGTCTTGAATTTAAAACATTTTTTTGAGCTATTAGTGGACAGAAAACGCTGATGTCTTAAGATTTTCAATATGCAGTGAAATATTTGCCTAACAATGGTAGCTAATTTGAGTCAACTCTTCTAAAGAAAGCAAGTTGAAGAGTAGACTGTAAATTCAGGTGAAGTAGGCATTCTGTCACTGAACTCCAGTCCCTCCTGCCTCCTCTCTCACCAGCAGGGCTGCTAATGACCTTTTGAGTCTTGAAAGGTGCTACTCAGCTCTTGTTTAAATCCTCTTTGTATTTCTCTGCTGCATTTATTACATTATTTTTTTCTGTTAAATACTCTAGTTGTCTTTTCTTATTGCTAGGAAAAATACAATAAATACTGTCAGATATACATTAAATACAACATTAATTGAAACTTTATTTTTTTTAGGCTCATTGCCAGACAGCTTGCTAAAATCCACGCTATTCATGCACACAATGGATGGATCCCTAAATCTAATCTGTGGCTGAAGATGGGGAAATACTTCTCTCTCATACCCACAGAATTTGCAGATGAGGAAGTAAATAAAAGGTACGTATTCCATTATGTGCCTTCCTGATAATGTTTAACCTGAATAAATTTTCTGTGCCTTATTCTAAAGCTTGGGTTGAAGACAGTGTTTCTTGGGAAGTGGCGATTTGGAAGTGTTTGTACAGTGTCATCAGTCAGGAGGCAGAACCTGCTTAAATGTTCTTTGTGGGACTTCTCTGAAATCACTTGTGCTAAATGTCCTTCTTGCTGCATTGTAACTGAAGAATGCTCTGGCATAACAGAGTTCTTTCCTCTACAATATACAATTCTTATGAAAACAGAACTTGAATAATCAATTGAAAATCTGGAAGATAAAATGGCTGCTTAAGTGTTTTTACTGTGACTACAAGTAAAAAAGAACTTTTCCTCTGTATAAAGACACATGTATATAGTACTTAGGTATTTACTGTTGTATATTCTTGTTGAAGGAGTAATGTAATGTGAGGAAAAAGTGAATTAAATTAATGCTATAACCATTTAAATCTTTACTCCTTTAAAAATGTGCAGGATTGTATTTAAGTTCTACTCCTGACTTCTGGACTTTTGTCATGGTTACAACACAGAACCTTCAGACAGTTGGTCTGTTTGGGTTGGTTTATTCAGGAAGGACAGAAGGAAATAATTGTCATAATTTGACTCCGTTGTGCTAGGGGAAAGAATACTCTGGTTTGGGAGAAGGTCTTCTGAATTAAGAATGCAGAGGAAAATAAGTTATTTATAAACAGTTGGTATGGAACACACAGTATTAAATATTGACTCTCAAACTTCTTATACATGAAAAGGTTTTTAAGTGACATTCCTAGTCCTCAAGTTCTTCAGGAAGAGATGGCCTGGATGAAGGAAAGACTGTCAAACTTAGGATCACCAGTGGTACTCTGTCACAATGATCTACTGTGTAAGAATATTATTTACAACAAGAAACGAGGTAGGTATTGAATTAAATAGTGAGTATCGTTGTTTATGCTGTGATTGCATTTGCTGCATCAGTGGTGTCATTGACTTGTTCAAGTGACCTCAGTTTGAGCTTTTGAGACCAATGTAATGGTAGTGATGTCTGTGCAAATACCATGTTGCTTAAATAGTTTATTCTCATCTGTTACAGAGGAATAATGTTGGTGTTCCCTGGTTTTCTTAAATGAATCAGTGAATAATAATCCCTAGCCTGCCTGTATGACTAGGCTTAAAAGTGTGATAGTTCATGTTCATTCTATTCCTGTTGTATAAAGCTTTTGAGAAAAAAAAAATCACACAAGCATAGAAAATAACCTGAAGACATTATCTTCTATATTTTGTGTATTGTTCTAGTTTGTGACTGTGATCACTTTCATAATGAAGTATCTTGGTAATCCCTGTGACTCTATT
Source organism: Chloroceryle aenea (assembly GCA_013399075.1). Lineage (NCBI taxonomy): Eukaryota > Metazoa > Chordata > Aves > Coraciiformes > Cerylidae > Chloroceryle > Chloroceryle aenea. The sequence goes on from VWZY01009651.1 coordinate 167,830, forward strand.
TTTTGTATGAGGTACATGGGAATCTTTAAAGATTGCTTTTGTAAATACATACTTTTTTTTAAACACTTGTAGAAGGAGATGTCTTGGTGAAGATTAATTACTTTTTTAGTTGTCATACATTTAACTTGTAATTCATGTAACTAAAGAAGCCTTTATTAAAATCTGTAAAGATTCTCTTCTTGATTTTAGTGGTTTGAGGTTCGGTTACTAAATGACTCAAACATGTTAATAAATGAAAAAAGGCAAACGTGCAACACTAAAATGGTCATTGTGCAGTAAAAATGCACAACTTCCCTCCCATTTCAAATACCTGAGTGCAACAAATTCACCAGATTGGTCCAAGATTTTCTTCTGAAGTGAGGATGATATATTCCTTACAGTAGCCTCACGCTTGTTTGTGACAGTTTGATAAGGTTGTTGGTACGTAAGCTAGAAGTGTGTGGAGTAAATGACTGTGAATGGAACTGAAGTAATTTTCATCAGTCATAACTGGTCTTCAGCCTCATAAACCAATGTCCCTGAAGTTCTAAATAAAAAGTAACAAAAACATGCTGTAGTTGGTTCTAGTATGGAAACTGGCTGTGGATCTATAATCGATTTCTGCATCAGATGTGCTCTGTGAATTGAGAAAATAGTCTCTTGGTGGTTTGTATACACCTCACTCTGAGTAACACTGCTTTTAAAGGGAATTGCTAGCACTTGAATAGGGGTGTATACATGTATGTATGTACAGGTACATACCTGTACCATGCTGTTAAATTATAAATTTGAAGAGTTAAGTACCAAACATCAGTGATTTTACTTGGTTTTAATGATGGGCTATAGTTCTGCTTAAAAAGACAAGGGGGGAGAACATGGAAGATAGGTAAACAAGCCAGTTTGTGGTCTTGCACAGAGTGGAGCTGTAATATTGTAGTACCAAAAAAGAGAATTCCGCTTTTACCACGTGAGCTTTTTTCAGTGCTGAATCTGCATTGAGTTAGCATTCCAGAACAGACTCATTGAAGTAAACGTCATTTTTATAGTCACTCTTCATAGCAGAACCATGCTGGAGCGGGGGGAACAACACCAAACAAAACCCTGAGATCTAAGAAATTCCTTTAAAAGGTTTGCTATCATAGTCAATAGTCTTCAAGTTCCTACTTTTAAAACAAATGCTATATGCTTTTCTTTTTGTAAATGAAAATGGAGGAAAAGACAATGCCAGCAGTGTATCACATAATGAACAGTCCTGGAATAACAAGGGTGTGAGGCTTGGTGTTTGAGCACAGGGTGGGGAGGAGGGAGGTATGTAAAGTACCTTGGCTTCAGGTTAGCTGTAAGCAGCTGGGGGGGAAGACTTGGAAATTTGAAATAAATGACATATGAAAGAAATGTATGTATTAAACTTGCATTTGAATGTTGCATGTATACTGTGTTGTAAAACTTCTGCAGTCTGGGTACAGCAGGTACAGTTTTCATGGTAACCAAACCTCAACGCCATCTGTAGAAAAAGTCTTTGTCACTTAAAAGCTGTTCCTTGTACTGTACTTTTTACAGAGCAAAGAACACCAATCTGTCATAATACAATTTTAAGATGAGGAATCTGTTTTTTGAAGTGGAAGTTTCCAGTCTTAACTGTAAATATGTATTGCTGAAATTCTGTTTAGCAGAACAAAAGCTTTTATTGGTATACAAATAATTTTGCAAGAGGACAAAATAGAGTATTTAAAGATGTGCTTCATCAGGAATGACATAAAATTGTATGAAGGTAGTTAACAGCTTTGATGCTGTACTCTCACTAAATTCACTGAGAAAGGCTTTTGTGTATCAAAAAGACCTTGGTGACCCTAAACTGGAATTGAAAAGAGGTAATTCGTCTTATAAATTCACTTTTTAGTTTTGTTGTTGTTTTGTTGTTGGATTTCTTTTTTAGTAAAGTTTATACAAAATTATGCAAAGTTTATCTGGCTTTTCAGAAGCTGGTACAAATAACTCATTTATTAGTTTTAGTAATGCTGTATTGTTTGTGAATGCTTAATTTGCCCATGTACTAGGCACGGAGTGCGTGCATGTATGTGTTTAAGCTACAGATAGTCCTAGGAGTCCTATCCAATGCAGTTGGAACAGTTATGATTTGCCCAGTACTTTGCTTTAGACGTTCTCTGCTTTAAATTTGTGTTAACTTGAAAGAAAAATCATAGTTGTGCTGCGTACTACCTTTAAGAAGAATCAATCTCCTCTCTAAATTTTCTTTGAGAGTTCATGTTGAGTGCTAGCTTCATTTAATGGAGTTTCACTCATCTGATTTGAATTTGCTCATGCTGTGGCTGAGGGACCTCTGCCTCTTGCTGTTTTGTTAATGTCCGTTTTCAGTCACTCAGGATATGAAAATTTGCAAGTGTTAACTTTACATAACTTGCAATTATCAGTGTCATCTACTCTTTGAAGGATATAACTCAGCTTCATGTTGCTTTTAATTACAATTTAGACAACGGGATAGTCAAAATATGCTTGATGCTTTGTACTGCTTATTTATAGACCTTGTGATCTAATGCTCGTAAGGTTTGGTTGTTTTTTTTTTCAACATGATGTGGGTATTTCTAAAAATACTGGATGTTTTAAGAGCATTCAAATACTTGCTATTCAGTGTGGCCAAGTATCAGGTTGTTGAGTTTTTTGTGTCTGTATCTGTGCTCTTTTTGAATGTATTAAAATCACCTGACAGGAAGTTCAGAGTGTGGGTAGATGGATAGTTTTGTTCTGTTTATTCCTCTGCCTACCCAATGTTTTCTATGATCTTTGGTAGGAGTCTGTGGGTGCTCAGTGCTTCTGAAGACTGAGGTATGTTTAAGGCTTCTGGTTTTGATCTAAAAACCTATTCTGTATTGTAAAGCTATATTGGGTATTAATAGCAAAAATTTTTCTTTGGGTATATGACCCATTTGTGAATTTTCAAGTCTGTCCATAGCATTAGATCATGGTCTTTACTGAAGCTGTCTTCTAGGGCCTCAGTGGTTCACCTGATGAGCAGAATGGGATGGAACTTGGGATACATCATTCTGCTGTGGTAACTACAGTTAGGACTTGCAAATTGGAAGCAATTACCTTTATTAAACAGTTAAAAGTGAAGAGCAGCTAGAAAGAGGTGTCATCACCCTCCCACCTTTCACTTCCCCAAGGAGACCTTTCAGTTGGTGTATTAACTACTAATTGATATATAAACCAAAAAAGCCACAACATATATTTCATTTTGTACCTTTATGTGGTTTTTGTAGATTACACTGCATGTTGTCTCCACTAGGAGACTCCCAGAAGAAAGGAATGTGTTTCAACTTGAAATAGTCAACACTCTTGACATCTCTGTTCCCGTTGATAACAGGAGCTTCTCTGGAGATATGGTAGAGCTTAGCTTTAAGTCATGTCTCTCTTCAGTAAAATGCAAATGCACTCAGTCTAGCACCTCTTGATGCTCTGCCTGCTCCCATTGATAGCAGGGGATGTACAAATTTGTAGTATTTGTTAGAAATAGCAAACCGAAAGCTGAAAGATTAAACTACTAATGTAGGCCGCATCTTTCAGGAGTGGCGTTCCTGTATTGAACTGCAGTGAATCTTAAAAGTAACTTCTACTCTTATGGATATTTAAACAATTAATGCGAAGTGTACTCTGATTCTAAAACAAGGTAGCTGGGACATACAGGTGCTACGCATTTATGATGGTTTTTGCTTTCTTTCAGTGTCACAGAAAGAACTGTGCACCTTTATTTTGGACCCTTGTGCAAAAATTAAATTTGAGTTCCACAGTAGCATGAGTCTGAAAGAGATCAGTAAAAATGCAGGACTTTTCACTTTGAACTTTTGTCTTACCAAATGTGAATTTTCCAAACTTTCTTCCCGTGCTGCAGATTAGGTATACCATTGTTGCTGCCTTGTGGTGCTGCACGCCATGCTACTTACTAACTCACTGGAGGTTTATCACACCACTTGTATACATCTCAGCGTAGGAGAGTGCCTAGTGACAGCCTAACCTGTATCTTGTTAAATTCAATTTCTTATTGTATGTAATATTTATATCTGGAAGTAAGTTTTAAGTGTTAGATGCACTTAAAATTTTATAATAGCACATAAGTATATTCAAGATGAAGTTTGCATATGAAAAATTGAAAACATCTCTGCTTGCAAAATATCAACAGAAGAATTTTACCTTCTGTGGTTGTGTTTTATGTGAGGGAGGAAGAAAAACCCTTTAAATACAAGCAGTAATAAATGTAGGGGGAGGTTTGGGATATCAGGTGTGTAGCAGAATATTAACCAGGGTTGGGCTGTGCATTTTGACTGGCTTATAACTTACAGGTTTTTCTTCTAAGAAGTAGTACTGAAGAACCAGTGGGAAGAGCAGAGGTATGAATCTGCCCGTCACACTGTGGAGCAAACTGGCAGTGTTCTGAGATCTTGACTGCAGCTGCTGTAAAATTTCCTGTCCTTTCAGAGTTCTAGAGAATGTCAGTTTTCCATTGCCAACAGCATTTTCCTGGGAGGAGCTTGCCATGTTGCAGGCCCTTTTCACGTTGGTTTGTTAGAGCCCTGAGAGGTTTAACCTCACAACTTTGGTAAGCAGTCCTCCCTTTCTGGGATAGAAAGGGCAAACTGACTTTAAAGGATTGTAAACGAGTTTGGTTTTGTTGTGGGGCTTAACTTCCATTATAAGTGCTTAGACAAGATTTATTCCTCTGAAAGACTAGCACATTGATGTTTTCAAAATATGGTAGAAATGAACTGCATAGGAAGGAACGCTTAACAAAATTTCATAACTTGGTCAGAATGTTTATCTGTCAAAACTAGTGTTTGATATGTATGATATCCATAAATCCTCAGGAGGCAGTATATCAAACACTTCAAATCCTTAGTCCAGGAAATACAGAACATGCTTTTTTTTTTAGACCTGGATTTCTGATAGTTAGTGTAAGTATCTGTAAGTTGGTTTAAGTCATGCTAAGATTGTTCATTGTAATAAAAGGAATATGTTTTTAAATATGCAGCTAGTCATCCAAAGATTGGCTACAGAGAGGGAGAAGAGTACAGCTGAATATTTTACCCATTTCAGCATAGCAGTGGGAATGGGAGGTTTTTTCATTCTAATGTTCTAGTGCAAACAGCTCTTGATATAACCCATTGCTTCCTCTTCTCATGCTTTTAATAACTTTACTGATTTCCCTTAAAGTACAAGAACTCTAGTTTTACCTAAGCCATCTTGTTAATGTTTTAACTGATCTGATGCACACATTCTTGAGCAGCTTCAATGCTGTATTAGTTGGAGTGAAGCATTTTCCCCAGCTTCACTGTAGGTATATGTATTTGGGAACATTTGAGGCTGTTTGTATTTTATCAGCCCTTGTTTACATAACACTATGTAGTTTTATGGTTTTGAGGATTGTCTGACCATTTCTTGAGACTAGTTTAAGCCACCAAAAAAAGCATCAACTAAGAATAGTCTTGCTTTGTAATTGTGGTTGGAGAAGCAGGAAATATCAGCATGCTAAAGGAAATATTAACATTGCAATGTGTTAGTCCCCTGTGGCTGCACACTTCTGAGAGAATAAACAGGGAGGTTCATTTTCAAGCCAGGGAAAAAATGATGTGCTATTTCTACATAAAGTTTAAAGGATTCTCTACTGTATTTCTTTGAAGGTAAGGGATGCCCTCATGTGGTAGAAGTTAGTATTGAAATTCTGTTACTCAGAGTTTAAAAAAAATAGATAACTGTAACTTTGAAGTAATTTCTTTAAGAGTTTTCTTAAACATTCAAGGGAATCTCATCTGAAAATCACAGCCTTACCCTGGAATGTCTGAATGCACACGATTGGTCACAAGTAAGATGGGTGTGTGNTGTGTCTTAAGCACGTGCTCCACAGTCATGTCCTAACTGAGAAATAAAGGCTAAAGACTGTGATAGGAAAAAGGTGGTATTTTAGGAATAAGATGTTGGTAGATTCATTCATTAACCAGTGCATTTTTTTCAGTGAATGCTCATTCCATTTACTTCATAAGAGAGAAATAATCTTGAGTGTATGCTGTGTTGTTTCAGAAAATGGAACAACGGGAAAAACCTACATAATGATTAGTACAGGTGGAAGGTGTAGTATGGTGAAATTAGGTGCCTTT